>PVIR01031490.1:0-19384 GCA_004026965.1 Petromus typicus
TGCTGTCTGGTTTAACTCCTAATGTTAGTTTGTGTCCATATAGGTTTGAATCTTTGTAATTTGAAAGAGGGGTGGATATTAACAGCTTTTCCGGATGACTGTGGATATTCCTCTTTGGTACTACGTTTAACACGACAAGGAGTAGTTTCTTAAAGATTGAAGACGACGTGGAACCTGAAATGTCAGTGAACTCTTTGAACTCTACGTCAAAGTCCACTGACTTACCTTACTGGGTCTTTTTTTTTTTTTTTTTGAGACAGGGTCTCACTTTGTGGTTCAGGCTGGCCCTGAGCTCAGCCTCCAACTCACATCACAGCAATCCTCCTGCCTCTGCCTCCCGAGTGCTGGGATTACAGGCGTGAGCCACCACGCCTGGCACTGTGGTATGTGGTACTGGTTGCTGCTGGGGTGAGTCTCCACACCCAGTATTGTTATGTGGTTACCGGGGATCGAACCCGGGTCCTTGCACTTGCAAGACAGGCGCTGGAACCACTGAGCTATATCCCTGGCCCACCTTACTGTGTGTCTTTAACCCACACGTGGGTTTGGTGTTTTGCACTGACCATTTGGAAAACCCTGATTAAGTAAATTAGATGGATTTTCTCATTGAATACACAGTTCATGACAGAACAACCAAAGCAATCACACTTGTCAATATTTCCATTAATCTCATCAGAAGAGTATTAACATTGGAAAGCTGTCCAAGCCAGGAGTGAGAAATAAGCTTTCAAAGTTCCAATTTTCACTTGAATTGCAAATTTTACTAGTACAACCAATACTGTCAGTAAATTTTCTTAAAATAACAGATTCACTCCATTCATTTTTAGAGTTTTTCTGCCAAGTACCCAAGTCAAAGTAACCATAGTCTGTCAATTTTCTTAAGTAAAAACAATGTTTCCTGAAAAACTACATACTTCACCGTCTAACTTAAGCAACGGCACAGTTTCCTCGTAACGACCACTGCACTAGCAGGAGTGTCTCGTGGGCGCCATGATGCTTCCTCACACATAATGTTAAAAAGAGATGTCAAAGGTCAAAGGCCAAGACTTAATAAAAAGAATACTTCTGCTACCTCCTCGAGGACACTCTTAGGTGAAGCAGGTATTTCTTGGGAGCTTGTTTGGAGGTTGTAGCCGGGAGCACAGCAACTCTATCCCTCAGCTGAGGAACCGGTCCTCCCCTATCGGGGGTGGTTGCCCTCAGCTTCGGCAGGGGGTACATGGAGCAGTGAGGGAGGAAGGGGACACCCCCCCAGCCAGCCCAATCAGCCACATCAACCCTGGCCACCAGTGGGGAGACAGATGTCGCAGCCAGATGGCCCTTGCATCCTGCAGCAGGCATTTCTGTGCAGTGAACGCGGCGGTAAAGAACACGCTGGCCTCCGGCGGTCCGTTCCCATGGCGAGGGCAGCTTCACTCATTTTCATTTTGTCCTGTCAGCACCAGCGTCAACACGGCACATAAACAAGTGAGGGGGACGGGATACAAGACCCCAGCGTTACTACAAACAAGTTCCCCATCACGCAGCCGCTGGAGGGCTTTTGTCCCCTGGGTCCATTCACGCTGAGTGAGGACCTGCTCTAAGCGTCTTCCAGCACTCAGCCTGTGTGCCTCCCCGCATCAGACTTTGGACATGACTATCTTACCCTGTCGCTGCACTTGGTGGCATCAGAGACAACAGCAGTCTCAGTCTTCCTGTTTGCCTCCTTCCACTGGGGTTTTGGAGGAAGGGGGGTCCAGGGGGCTGTGGTGTGGACAGGGCCGTGCAGACATGAGCTCCTGTCCGAGTCCGTCTTAAACAGCACGGACTAACCCCGCGCAAGAGGAGGAAAGGGCCTCGTCAGGCTCCTGCAGGATGTCTCGGCCCTCAGCCCTTCCTAGGTTGAACTGTAACGGAAAATCCTCCTCTCTCTCGGGCTGATTATCTCTTTCCCCAATTAATTCCTCCTGACATCTGCTGCTGTATACATAAGCAGTGATTACAGGTCAGCCACTCTGTAACGATTCATAAACCTTCAGGAAGTCATTCCTCTTTCATGTCAAGATGCCTGATTTAAAAAAAAAAACTACTGATGGTAGTTCATGGAAACAAAATTTCAAAGGGCAGTTAAGGAACAGAGAGACCCAGTAAATAATTCTTGTCCTGAGCGTCCTAACCACACAGGAGCCTTTATCACATGCTCTCCAGCCCTGACTACTGACTCTTAAGAAGCATCAAGATTCAGAGAGTTCAGGCAGGAGGGAATGAGTCCGCACCACAGCACAAGGCTGGCATTAGTAAACCTAACTGTGTCTCCTGCGGCCGGGCAGAGCGCTGGGTAGTACCTGGAACGGGGCAGCAAAGAACCCATGGTCAATGTCAGGAAGTGACTGTCCAAGGTTTGGTTTCAAACTGCAAGTGATAGGACTTTATCCACAGCAGACAAAGGTAAACAGCCGCGGCCCGCCGCCTTGGAGACCACCAGGAGGGCTTTCTCTGTCACCTGGGAGAGAGTCAGGCGAGTCTAGAGGATGCAGAAAGTTCCCCCAGAGAAAGTCCCATCACTAGTCCTGTGGAGGCTGAGAACTCCTGAATCTCGTATCTTCTGCCAATTAGTCCCTTCCTATGTAACCAGTTGTATTGTTTTAGCATTTAGCTTGTTCTCGACTCCGAGAGGGGAATAAGGAAGAATACATCAATTATTCATATGAAACTATTTATGCCAGAATCTTTAAGGGAATTACCAGTCACATGTAACTGCAAAGGTAATAAATATAGTGATTAAATGCTTCCTCTTCCTATGTGATAGTAAAAGTAATAGTAAATTAAACCTCTAATGTTTTCCGAGGTAAGTCGGGATATTCCTGGTACACTGTTCACAGAGTGCATGATGTTAATGAAATGAGCTGGTGAGGAGACCGCGCTCAGCACTCCGAACCCCAGAGGCCGTTATCATATCTGTCTTTTACTAAGAGCCGAAAGGACTTTCCATCTTCATCACAAGCAGCCCTGATTTGTAACCAGGGATCCTGAGTCTCCAAAAAGTAAAATAACTCGCTGTGCCCAGTGGCTCTCAGAAGAGATTCACTGGAGGAGAGAGGATGGGAAAGGGGCTTGCACAATCTGGAGATCCGTTAAACGTCAGAGCAGCCAGGCTCGGAAATACCTCCCCACAGAGCCATGGCCCCCGCGCCCCCGGTGGCCCTCGCCTGCACGACAGGGGCCGGCTCTGGAACCCCCGTGGAAGTAATGCTGCCAGTCAGAGGCAGGGTAAAGGAACTGGCACCTTCCGTCCGGGCCTCTCAGAGTGCTTGGGCTCTGGCTGCACCATCCTGAAGCTTGGCCTCCATGCCATGAGACGCTCCAAGCTGGTAACTCACAGCCAGCATACAGCACCAAGTGACAACCTCGTGGGGGCGCTGTCTCAGATGTCCATCCAGGACAAGTCCAAGACAGGCCTCACAAGGCCACAGCCAGCTGATATTCAATTACAACTGCATCTGAGAAGTCAGAGGAGAATGGACTACCTGAGAGGCCCATTATACTTAAGGATGCAAGGGCATCTTTCAATCTGACAACACAGCCCGGATCGTGTAAAATTTTGTAAGTATTCTAGAGCCCATCAGAGAGCTAAAATCTCAAAGCATCTAGGTGAACTTGATTCTGAAGGGCAGCAGCCTCTCCTAGAACAATTGAGACGTATGACATGTTTCACCTTCGTCAGCACCGGGGCACCAGACAAGCAAGTAGGAACAGCGCAGCTAAAACTCAGTTCTCATCAGCCACGCTATGGCCCTCAGGAATGTCAGGAACAGGAAGCTTCACACTGGGCATTCCTGGGGAGATTAGAGGCGAGGCAGAGACGAGAAAGGCCTTTGCAGTGGTTCACAGGCACAAAGCCGAGTCCGAGGCCACTGGCAACTCGCTAGCCCACAGACCTGGAGTGAGATCTACCTCCTCTGCAGGAGGCGGAGATGCAGAGGCCGTGTAGAGGGCAGAGGCCCTCTTCTCCTCTGCTCATCACCACTGGCCTTCCGGCGGCCCTGGTGGAGGAGCTGGACCCCTTCCTGCCACAGATCCTAGTCAGAGCTGCCGCACAGGCCACAGCAGATCCAAGGGCTGACCGCCCCCGGAAGGTGGACGGACACTGCACAGGCACAGAGCAGAGTCAGAGTGAGAGGACGAAAAGGGTCCATTGGAAGTGCAAGAAATTGAACATCGTGACCAGGGACGAAGAATTCAGCAGGTGTATGCAGAGATTAGAGAAGGAAGACTCGGTGAACAGAAAAATAAGTCGACAGATACGGAGAAAAGGAGACGTTTGTGTACTGTCTGCGGGGATGCAAATTAGTACACAAGTTCCTCGAAAAACAAAAAATAAAGCTACAATATGGCCCAGCTATCCCACTCTCAGGACTTACCCAAAATATAAGGAATCAATATCCCAAAGATACTGCACATTTATGTTTACTGAAAACCAAGTTATAAAATCAATTTACAATTTTAACCCTTACATAAAATACCCAATGTTCTAAGGAAAATATAACTTGCCAAAACTCACTCAAGCAGACATTGTAAGACAGATGATTTTACAGGTGATTCTACCAACATACAAGGAACTTATAATTCTTAATAGTCTTATACAAAGTATTCTGAAGAATATATAGGATGTATTATAAACTGAGATCAAAATAAGATAAGATAATACAGGCTAATCCTCACTCACAAACAGGCAAAAATCCCAAGCAAAATATGCAAAGCACACCTTACGAGGTATAAAAATCATACCACATTTGCCAAGTTTACCCCATTTACTGCAAATATGGTGAGACACTCCAAGTTTCCTTGTGTGAGTCGGCAAATCACTATACTGAGAATCAACAACTAAAATATCTTTTCTCCATATTGAGAAACACTCAGAAAAATTGCACACTCATCCACAATTTAAAAAGAAAGAAAGAAAGAAAGCTCTTGGAAAGCCTATAATTTAAAAAGATTTCCTAAATCTGATAAAGGCTGTCTACAAATCCTTATGAAAAGGTGAAGTACTGGGGAAATATTAAAAGTACCTCTTTTAATTTCAGAAGCAAGACAAGTTTCTTCTCACCAATATAACGTGTAAAATTCCTCCATAGGAGCCAGGGGTTCAGTGCAGTGGCACTGCGCCTACCTTGCAATCACAAAGGCCAGAGTTCGATCCCCAGTACTGCAAAAAGAAAAAAAATTGCTCTAGAAGAATGACAAGCACAATAAAATAAAGTGGTAAAGAGGGAAAGAATATGTAGGCTGGAAATGGGGAGAAATCTCTCTGTTCAGAGTTAGTAAAATTATCAACAGGGAAAACCAAAGAAAATCCAAAGGTAAGTAACTGCAATAAACAAGAGTTCAGCAAAGTTTGGGGATATAAGAGCACCACACAATAACCAAACTCAAGTCCATATCTCATTCAAGAAGTTAAAAATGCAATTCTTAAAGGACCAAAAGCATCTAAGAGCACAACCACGGCGGATTCTCAAGCTGAAGTCTGAAGCCTGCCACCTACACACTGAGTGACTGAGCACGTTACCCAACCTTTCTGCGTTTTCTTTTCTCATCTGTTGAAGGGCTCAGCAGTACTAATTAAACCTACTCCCTAAGATTGTTGAGATATAAATTAATTTAATAAACCTCTGAGGCCTGTGCCCAGCACAATGCATTTGTTATATTTTTTTTATTATAGTGGCTGCAATTGCAATACCAAAATTTCTTGTATAATATATACAAAAATGTTATGAAACAATTATAAAACTTGAATAAAAGATACTTGAAATTACTAAATAATAGAGAGATACTATGTTTGTGATTCAGAAAACTTTATATTCTTCGGATGTCAAGCTCTCTTCTTTTGGCCTACACATTCACATAATTCCCATCAAAGTCCTGGCAGAAGCTCACGGATCTGGGCGAGGCTGTTTCAACGTTTACATGGAGCAACTCTGAATATGAGATACACAGACTTCATAGCCAACCAGACCTGAATCATAACTCCGAAACTGACTGTGTATAGGACAATTTGCTTAATCTCTGAGTCACAATTTCATAATCTACAAAATTGGATTAATATCCTGTTTCAAAGCTTGCTTGAGAAGACCTGGCTAAGTATGTGAATCTAGTCAGGAGTCGATCAGTAGCAGACTCTTCTCCCTCCTGTCCAGGGCCTCCTCTGCAGCCTCACAATCCAGCGCGTGGTCTGCGAGTTCAATTCTGGGTCTGCTGTTTACAGCTGTGCTATCTTGAGCTATTACTTGTCTTCTCTGTGCTTTAGTTTTCTCTTCAACAAAATAGTGTCAAAAATGAATGGTGCCTACATCTCACGGTGTTTTTGTTTTGTTTTGTTTTGTTTTGTTTTTGAAGATTAAAGAGTAAACATGCGTAAACTACTTAGAACAATTACTTGTATGTAAATGCTATTATTTTTAATAAACTTACATCCAGGAGGGTGCTGCAAATACTAGACAGGAAAACTGCTCCAACTAGGAGAGAAAGTGATGCCAATTCCATCTCCCTCCCTGAACATTCCCAGTATTTGGTCAATATTGGATAAAATGATGACTGATTGGGAAAAACCAAAAATAGCAACAAGAAAAAGTAACAAGTCCTTTGAATATGAACTGCAACCCATGTGCGCCCCACTTCATCACTGAGGGCAGCATGGTAAACAAGGCTATGGAAGCCTCCTGCAGTGGGCAGGGCTCGTGCTGCCAACCCAGACGAGCAGGCAAGCGCGTACTGGACACCAGGTCTCGGCCAAGAGCAGAGGGCTGCAAAAGATGCCTGCCTCTGCACGTGTGAGCGACCCTTACTTCCATCCGAGAGCCACTGTTTGACTCAAAGCCAGACCCTCATGCAGGCGGGCAAGTGCTCCGCCACTGAGCTACATCCCCACACCACATCACAAATTCTAACATAACACACAACACCCCAAAGTCCCATCCCCACCCCAGCTTCCTCTTCAGAAAGGCTGGTCTGGAATTCAGTTCAGAAATCTGGTAGAGACAAGAACTAGAGAGGCAAAAAGTGATGATCCATGGGATGGTCTCAGCTTGTCAAATCCAGTAGGCACCGGAATGCAAACAGTGAGTGACAGGGGGGAGAGAAATCCATTTACAATAGACTGGACCAGCTCACTCCGTCCATGCTCCACTACCCACTGCCCCCAGATTCCGCACAGCCATCAAAACAAAGTATTATGCTCTGTCTGTGATCGGAGAACCGGTTAGGCAGAGAACAAAACAGCAAACTTTATGATCATTGCAACTGCTCTGCTGGGAGAGCTTGCGCCACAGAATTTCACAGGAAAAGCCTGAGTGAGAACCTGTAGGGTGGTGTTGACACACGTGGGTGCTTGGCTGGTTTCCACTGCTCTGAGCACCGTCACTACCACGTCCCGTCTGGTCCACGTCCCGTGTCTGGTCCACGTCCCGTGTCTGGTCCACGTCCCGTGTCTGGTCTGCAGAGCGCTCACACACAACTCCATTACAGCAGGGACTTCATCTGGTTTTTCTCCATCCCGCTGGACTAATAGCACATAATGTGCACTTGAGAAATACTTCCTGGATGAATAAATGAGTGAGCGAATAAATATCTCAGTAGCTGAGGGAGTTGGTATGTAACAACAGCCCGTGACCCCATCTGCAGAGTTCAGTATTCTCAAAAAATAATAATCTGTTAGTCTAATAATTTATAATTTTCATAGTGCTGAATCAGTATTAGTTATCCTCACAGCAGATCTGTGAGATATGTACTAGCATGTTTCATAGGTCAGGGAAATGAACCTCAGAAATGCGTAATAATATCTCCAAGTTCATAGAACTAATAAATAGCAGAACAAGAACTCAACCCAAGTCCAAGTTTCAAGCTGGGCTTATGCTTGAGGAACACTAAAAGAAATGAGCTCTTTTCAGAACCAGAGCTTTTTCTAAGTCATACATCTACTTCCTCTAAGATAGAGTCCAGCGTACCCTTTTCTGCTCTGGAAAAATCTGTGGGCAGTGGTGAGAGCTCGGCCTGGAGGCCAGACAGGAGCCACAGGAACCAGGAAGAAACCCTGGCAAGTCTCGGCACTTCTCGGCAGGGCCTTGTTTCTTCCCCCAGTGGACACCGAACACTGGCTTCTCTACCTCACAGCGGGCAACAAAGCTCTAACTGAGTAAGGTGAAAGGGCAGAGAGTTCAGTTTCACAGCAGGAAGCCTGCTCAGAGGCCTCATCAGGAAGGCCCCTCCTTGCTGCCACCCTCTCCTGGGACTTTGTTTTTTCCAAATCTGACCCGGTCTTCACAACCCAGACCTAGCACTGGACAGCGATGATCACCACCTAACCTGGTAAGTCGATACCAGCCACTGAACTGTAGTCCTTAAATAGTGTGTAAATTATATTCCAACTTTTTAAAAAAGAAGCAACTGTTACTCATACAAAGAGGCATGAGTACTACTGAGAGTAGCTATGGGAATAGAAAGGAGACAGATTAACAGTGGAGGACAGGGAGATGAATAAGCCAACCATGATCAAGCCTAGCAAAGACCTGATAGTGCCCTTAATGAAGGAAAGACAAGCAAGTCTCAAGGAGAGATGGTGAGCTCAGGGAGATTCAGGGGACCACACGAGCGCACGTGTGCACCAGGAAGCCTGGAAGCCAGCCTGAGCTGGAAATGCAAAGATCCAGGAACTGTTTACTTGGCAGGTTGGTTTGCAGTGAGAGATAGAATAGGCTGTCTCAAAATTTGGGGCCCAGCTTCAGCATTCCAAGTCTTCCCTCGGTTGGTGCCTTCCAACCCCACTAATTTATTAATTCTTCATCAGTTTATTACTTTTTGTGCATAGTTACATCAGGTTAGACTTGGAGTGCGCCTGCCCTAGTTTTAAAAGGACTTTCTCTGTTTATACCGAGAACTTTGCATTCTGTGTGAAATGTTGGGACACTCACTTCTAAATAAGCAAGTATTGGTTTGTACATCTAATACAGTACATGAGAAGAAGGTGCCTCTGGGTACAGCTATTGACTACAGTTTTATCCCGTGTGTTCTTGAGGACATACTTTGGTATGATTCAAAGCAGAGTCATCAGAAATCCAGGTAATTTGAAGCTCTACCTGATTATTCTATTATCTGAGTCCACAGCCCCCGTACATCCGTCTTCCAGTCCACCAGCCCAGCCACCTATGACCGTCCACTTATATGCGCACCTTTCTATCCTAGCCTCCTTTTTCCTCCTGGGCTTTGGACATTTAGTCCTAATTCTTAAACATCTTAAGGTTTCCGATTGGCTCTTGGCACTATGGTCCAAAGTTGCCGAGGCTTGGGCACTGCTGTCCTCTGAGAAGGTTGAAGGCTTTGTTCTCTTTTTTTTTTGAGACAGGGTCTCGCTTTGTGGTTCAGACTGGCCCTGAGCTCAGCCTCCAACTCACATCACAGCAATCCTCCTGCCTCTGCCTCCCGAGTGCTGGGATGACAGGTGTGAGCCACCACGCCCGGCACTGTGGGTTGTGGTACTGGTTGTTGCTGGGGTGAGTCTCCACACCCAGTATTGTTATGTGGTTACCGGGGATCAAACCCAGGCCCTTGCGCCTGCAAGACAGGCGGAATCACTGAGCTAAATCCCCGGCCCGAAGACTTTGTTCTCTTTGTGCAAAGGAAGTAGGCACTTCCCACGCTTCAGGATGGTTTTAAGCTCTGTAACTGCTGCCGTGTCAATGTTTATCCTCCACCGAGGACGCAGGCATCGCTCAGGGAGCCACTCTGGGGAACAGCCCTAACTCCTATGACTAGGGCCTCCTCTGCCTTAACTGCAGCCTCAGGCTGTCTACCAGCCCCTTTTCCTTGACAGGACTTAGGCTCATTCTCTCTCTCCCTCCCCCTCTTCCCCTCCCATACCGTTCATTGCTAACGTCTTTATTTGGGTTTTAACCTCCCTGCTGCTGTATTCTTCCTGCATCTTGGAATCCCACTCTGCATATGTAAGGCAGGGCCACTCACTGACTTCGATATTTCCCAATTTTCTGTTTTTTATTTCCTAGCTGTCCAAATGCTGAGAAGATCCCTATCTTCTTCACATGGTAAGGCAGTGCTTTCTGCTTAGGCTGTATTCCTCCTGTTGAGAGTGAAAAACATCATCAGATAGTTTTCTGAGATTAAGTGCGGACTCATCATTTCCTGCCTCTGGCTCAAGAGTCCTAACACCTCCTGCGTGTTGGATGCTCCTCGGTGTGATCAAATATATCTGTTATTTTGGTTTCACAGTTATGCTTAGTGAGGAGGTTAGTGTAATACAAATTACTGTGCCAGATCTAGAAATCCGAATTAAGAAAATAAAAGCATCATCAAGGACTAGTTCTCAGGAACCTAATTTGAGGGGCTCAGAAGAATAAAAATTCAGAAGGAGAAAGAAGCAAGGCAGAATGCAGCGGTCACCTGTGCAGGTCAAAAGAGGCAAACGTCCTTGGGGTCAGCTTTATACGGTGAGGAATGGGACAAGGACTGTGTCTTTCACAAGATGCAGAAGGTGACAGGGTAGTATTTTCTGGGTACTGCGGGTTTCTCTTTGCCAAATGGTCAGTTCTGGGAAGGTGCTTACGTCTCACAATTATCATTCAGTATATAGCTATTCCTAAGTTATGTGATTAGGAGGAGTTCTGACTCTGAGAAGTGTATGTTTGAGGGAGGTTGGTGTGAAGACACTAATGTAGTGACTATGCCCACCTATGTCTCCACCAGCCTGGTGACATCCACCAGCAAAGGTGCCAGCTGCCGGCTGGGAAGGCAAATGAATCCAACTTCGAGGATCCCAGCTCGCCTGTGGAGAGGAGAAGTTGGACTTGCCTTTTTTACTCCGTCCGTTGACATCCATGTAAATACTGCGAACAAAGGTAAACAGGCCTATGCGCCCAGAACCCAAGGGACCCCAGGCGTTGGGTTATGGGAAACTGAATTTCCTCTGCTTCGTCTTTTGGACATTTCCCCAGAACTTGATGCAAAGCTGGCAGGGTCTTGAGCAGCTGGAAATCCTGACTACCAAGCTGCACAGTGCGTTGCTTCCTCCACCACAGAGGGAAGAGCTTCCGCGTGGCCCCTACTCCACCTCATTTCACCCCCACAACAGACGACAAAAGTGCCTGTTGTCACCTTGCTCTCGCTCCGTCACCAAGCACCAGTCAGTGACCAGCTTGGACGGCACGCCCAGGCCAAAGGGGAATTTCACTGAGCAACAGTCACAGGTCAGCAGCCCTGGAGGGGCCCCGACTCCACCTGAGGACTGACGGGCATGGGGCGTCGACTGCCCGCCTTCAATCCCCAGGGTACTGAGCTGCAGGCCACGGGGAGGGAAGTGGGCAGTGTGAAGGAGGAAAGTCAGGACAGGCAGCACAGGCGGCCGCTCCACAGACAGGGCAGCCCTGCGAGGAGGTGTTTATTTTCTGGGGTTCCCCCAGCTTCCAGGACGCCCTACTTCCTTATTCAGCGAGGATGTGTCGCTCCTTTGATCCCCCATTGACTTCCTCATCGCTGAGAGTGCAGCTGCCTCCTCTTCTCACTGTGGCCTTGGTACTCGCCAGGACGCGGGACTCAGACCCTGCCGCGCCCGGCTTGACCTCAAGCAGCGGCTTAATCTCGGTTCGCATACTGCTAGCTCCTCGCCTCATGGGGCTTCCGCTCGTTATCTCTGTGACCTTGTGTGTAACCGCAGAGCCTCTGGGGGGGGGGGGGCTTCATGGGTAACCTCAGGGTAAGAGCGTTTACCTTGCAGAGCGTCCTGAGGACGATGCAACGCCTGGCTACCGGATGGATGTAGGAGAAAACTCACTATGAACCGTAAACCACAGTGTAAATGTGCAGTGATGGCTCTGATGTCCCTGCTGGCGCATCTCGGTTTTTGTTAGGTTTTGTTTTTGTGGTACCGCTGATCGAATGCACGACACTCTGCTGGCGAGGTAGGTGGTGGCCCCCTGCGCCACATCCCGGCCCCCACATCTAAACGGTTTTCAGAGAATCCTCCTCCGCATGGATCTGGGGAAGCAGAGAGCGGCGAGACTGCAGCGCGGAGTCAAACGTCCTTCCCAGCTGCTCGGAGCACGCTGGTGATGAGGGCCGGGCAGCCGTGCGAGCAGCTGAGGGCTCTGAGACCCGCTCTGGAGACTGCCCGTGCCGCGCCCACCCTGCTCCGCCCGTCTGTGAGCTTGCTCCCCTTCTCTGGCTCCATGACCTTGTCTGTAAATGAGAAGAACGACTTTCACACGGCAGTAGTTCCTACTCACCTGAGACCCCTGTACTTACCGCTTAGTCTGGTACGTGGCCCTGAGGAAGACCTGTCATTTTATGGTGGTTCTGGGGACTGAACCCCGGGCCTGTGCATGGTAGCAAGTATTCTACCGCTGAGCTTCATCTCCAGCCTCAGTAAACTTTTTACAGCGTAACTGGAACTGAGCTGCTCCTTCTTAGCTGCATTTTTCCAAATTTTTAAATAAATAAAATGCAGTTCTACTCTCTGCACACACGTCGGTTTACTGTGACTCTAGAAAAATGACATTATGTTGTATAAACACCAAAACTAAAATGTCTGTTCACATCAAGAAATCATTATTAATAAGAGAACAAGAAAGGTCAAAAGACCCCAAATATTTCCAAAGTCGATTTTTCCACCCATCTTCCTTCCCTACATGTTTCATGATACTTTTAGGTACCTCACTGCCTACTGAAGCCAACAGTGTAGTTATCAGCACAGTGTGACGTGGACAGTTCAGACTCTGCTGCCTTGTGACCGCTCGGAGCTGCACAGTTCACTCGGCCAGCAACGGGGATTCCCTACCCAAAAGGTGAGCCAAGCCTGGACTCAGCCACCACGCCTACGACCTTCGTCCTTCGAGCTCCGGGATGACCCCACAGGCTTCAGTGCACACTTCAGCCCCGCCTGCACAAGGGCAGGGCTGCGCTGCTGCCCAGGAGCAGCACATTTCCCAGTCTCCGCTCGGGAAGTCCCTGCTTCTCAGAGTCCTTTCCTGCCTTCCCGCCTGGCCCTGAGTGTGAGTCCCTCCACACTCAGGACCCAGGCTGAGCACATCTCTTCCGAAAGCCCTCTTGGACCCTGCGTTCACCACACGCCCCGCCCTCCTCTGCCTCGCAGTTCGGTCCTTCTGGAGAGCCTCACGTGCAGGTATCTCAGCTGAGTCCATGTGATCATATCATAAATGACGCAAGTTCTTCCTTATTTCGAAGCCTAAGCCATCGTGATTGGAACACACTGGGAGCCAGAAGCCTAGGAAGCACCACCCGTGGCTGATCGCAGCTGCCAGCATGTCCCAAGAAGTGGACAGTGGGCCCTGGCCAGGCCTTGGGTCACCTGCTTGCCCCACCTGCAGCCTCAGCCCTGCAGCCCAGTCGGGTGTGTTGAGATTCAGTCAGCTCCGGAGTCCTAACCCCGCTGTCTCCCTCGCCTCGCCTCGCCCAGACGCTGGTCCTTTCTGGAGCTATAGTTTTAGTAGCTGAGATTCTGCCTCACTCGCCCCGTGCCCGCGCAAGCTGTCACCCGCATGATGCTAATGACCTACCTCGACTGGGGTGCATTCCACTGTTCTACTCTCTTGTCTGAGGACTGACGTCTTCTCTGAACACAGATTGATTCCAGAGACCTGAACCAGGCGACAGACTTTCCTGTGGCTCCCAGCATACACTGCTCATAATAATACTCATACGAACACCAAGCACTGTCCTTGTCCCAGGCCGCGGTCACCACAGTACCGTCCGCCCATTCTCGCCTTTCACACGAGGACACCGGTTTCTGAAAGGCTGAGCAGAGTGCGCTCAGGCTCCCTAAACTCAGAGATCGTGCTTCTCATCGTCCAGCCCCCGAAACTGCCCTTCTTGCCGTCAGCCCGTCTACCTGTCCACAGCCCCTGTACATCCGTCTTCCAGTCCATCAGTCCAGCCACCTATGACCGTCCACTTATATGCACACCTTTCTATCCAATCATTCATTATCAACTTAAATTATTCAGCCGTGGGCTGTATCTTTTTTTTTTTTCTCTTTTTTCATTTATTTTTTTCCTTTTTTTATATTGGAGATTATACCTGCACACTGAGCTAATGCCAGCCACATCCCCCTTTTTTGGACATTCTCCCTAAATTTCTCTGGCACAAGTGGGCCTCAGACTTGCCATCCTCTGCCTCAGCCTCCCAAGTGCAAGAATTCCAGGTATGTGCCAACATGCTGACTTGCCATGGGCTGTGACACCTCATGGCACCACTGAAATGGATTACCTTTATGGCCCAAACTGTCTGAGATTCTGTGATTCTATAAAAATTGATGGAGGAGGGCCTTGACCGTACATAAAATTAACTGCGGTCTCAACAAGCCTTCAAACGATTAGCATCCAGCAGAGAAGACCAGATGACAAACACATATAATGAGCAGAGAGAGAAAATGTAAGAAGGGCATGAAAGGTGGGGCACTTGGGCATAAAAGGGCCTGGTCCACACAGAGAAAGGCAGCCTGTTTATCAAACCGTGCCAAGTGCACTGTGGGTAGGACAGCGCCGAATCCCATCCCCCCAGCCTGATAGCATCCACTGTGCGCGTGTCCCCCCCTCGGCCCGGGAGCATCTTTTTCCCAGAAGCCCTCATGCCATGAGTCGCCTGGGGAGCTCTTTAATCAGTTTCTGTCTGGGGAAGATTATCAGACTCCCTGTGATCTGGAATCTTATTTCCTGAACCCTAAATCAGGGCAGATGAGAAGCACTTACGCAGATAAAAGGTCTTTTGAAGTTCACACTCTCAGAAAGTCTGCCTCGCAGAGATGCTTGGCTGTTGAAGGACTGATCCTGGAACATGGATCTGCAGTTCCTGTTGGGTAGTGGGAACCTGGTCTTCACCCTCCATTTTCTGTTATTTTCATAAATTATTTTGATTGACACATTTCTACATGTCGTAACTTTGTATGCCGTTTAGTGAGTAATTTAGCATATCTGTCACCTTTGACTTGTGTCATTTCTTTATGGTATGGTGAGTACATTCAAGTTCTTCCCGGCTAAGTGTTCTGAGACACATAGTGCATTGGTGTTCGTCGTCTCACCCTGCTTGAAGTGCTGGCAGGCAAATCCAACCAGCGAGAATACCTGGGAAGGGTCAAAGGGCTCCCAGACAGTAGGGAGAAGCCACCAAGATTCAGATAAGGAGACGGAGAAAACACTTGGGGAATGCACACCACCCTAAAAGGCAGGTAAAAACTCCCCCGGCCCCACCGCCAGTGAGCTTGACTTTCCTCCTAATCATTGTCTGGGATGGATTTACAGGGAGGGAGTCTGTCAGACCAGCCTGTGCCACGGCCAGGTCTGGGCCTGGAGACGGCCTGGGTCTCACTGTTTCCCTCTCCGCTTGCCACTCTGTCCTCGGGGGCAGATGCTCAGCACGTGGGATGTGGGACGCCACACATCAGTGTCCTGTGTTTCCGCTGAGATGTGCGTGGCCCGCAGGGGGCGTCTAGAGAGGGGGAGCTTGGGCTGGGAGCCCCCTGCCAGGGTCAGAGTCATGCCCAAGTGACTCCAGTCGGCTAAAACAACGAAAGGCCAGTTACTGAAGGTCACACGCTATCGAGCGGCAGTCCAGAGCCAGCACAGGCGTCTGCGTCTCTGGCTGCAGAGAGCCACGCGGGGCGCCTGCCAGGCACTGTTCTAATGCTACACACTGCTCACACTCCCGACTCTGAAACTGGGAAGCCTTAGGCAAACGGGGTCCGTGGTCTCCCTTATCCTGCCCTTCAGCAAAACGAACCTCCGGCTTCCCAGCCCTTCAGCCCTCGGTCCGTCCAAACGGAACTGTGTTCGCTCCCGTGCTTTCCCTCCTGGTGCCCCTCTCCGGCCCTCCTCTCCACTCCTCTCTTGTTCCTCTTCTCCTCTCCTCTCCTCTCCTCTCTTCTCACTTTATTTTTACCCTCTCTCTCATCCTTAAGCTGCTCTCTTTTGCTGACGCAGCACCAAAAGCGTCCCTGGGGGCCACAGTGAAAGTCTCTTCTCATACCTGTTCACTTACGCGGTCACAGTGCTGCCCTCTCCACGCCCATCCTCGTTCACATACGAGAGCCTTGTTTTAGACTCAACTTTGCCAGCAGAGAGAACAGACATTCACTGAAACGCACACACCTTACTGCCACATTCCAGCCTTAGCACCTGCCAGGGAAGAAAGCAGGCAGGGGCTCCTATGCCATCCCGGGAGGATGCACCCGGAGGGTGGCAGAAGGCAGCTCTGGGGAGCCGGGAGTCGGTCTTGACCTGCAGCTGAGTAGGAGCTCCTGAGGTGCAGGGCAGGCAGACTGAAGGCCAGAGGGCAGAAGAGGGGCCCGGGGCCAGGGCCGGGCTGCGCAGGGCTCCGAGGAAGATCCAGGAGGTCTCCTCTCTCCCTAAGAGTTTAAACAAGAGGGGAACGGGTCCAGTGAGCTCTCTGGAAACCTCCTCCTGACTCGGCATGGGGCTCTGACAGGAAGCAGCCAAGTGTGGTTGGGTGGAGACGGGAGATTCGGAGGAGCTGTGAGATGGGAAGGCTGGGCCAGGCTGGCAGCGGCGTGGTGTCACGCCCCCACTGATATCACTGGCTGGACCACACGTGTGCCAGCAGCCAAGCTCTCAGAGGATCTGGCCGTGGCTGGCTTACTCTCCTCTCCATCCGCCTGTTGACCATGTAACAGGGACACGTGTAGAGGTGCTGGGAGGACCCCACCCCTGTGGGGAGCCCTCTTCTAGCTTGGACTGACTGCACAGCATCGGAACTAACTGGTATCCCTCACTACAAACTCCAGCCTTGCCCAAATCAATTCCTTTTGATAAGATTTAATTTTTAATATTAAATACAGATCTAATCATGACTCCTCTATCACATGACGCTCAGGGCCTCTCGGCCTGACTCAGCGTTCCTTTCCAGCCGCACTGTGATTGTCCTCTGCGTCCTCTCTTACGCCCCCTGCACAGCCATCTCCCAGCACCGTCCACCAGCCCTGCTCACAGGAACCTCTGCCGAGTCACTTCCTGCATTCTCAGACCAATACTTCTTATTATCTAAGGCCCCTCTTCCCAGTCAGCTTCCCCATTTTGCAACTCAAATGCTTCCATGAAGGTCTTGCAACACTTGACTGTTACTTGGCATGGAAGAGACTGTCCATGGATTATTTTTCCACGTACATGAATTTCTTCCCCATCTTGAGTTTACTACAAACAGGAAGGGTCAAGATTCAGTACACTCAGTGTCAGCTGTGTTGCTTCTCAGTAAATATTTACGAAGTTATGGTTTGGCTTGTCAAAAATGACACTATATTATAATATAGAAAACCGATCTTTTAAATTATTCAAAGTTGATATGTTTATCTTATTGATATATTCCCAAGTGGGTCAGAAATACGTTGGTAAAATTTGAATTTCTTGGTTTCTTAAAGTCAAATAATTTAAGTAAACTAAATGAAACCAAAAGTACCTCAGAAAGCTCTGGATTGGTGATCCCATTTTATAGACTAGAATATTTCGTCTCAACTTCCCTGGCCTCCAGTTAGGACCATTACAAGCCCCAAAGCAGCGACGGTGCTGAGCCTCCTGCCTGTCCTATCTCGGTCGCCAGACCTCACGGATGCCGACTTGTCCCACACTCCCTCCACTCCAGGCAGAAGGCTTAGCAAAAGCTCTTTCCATTCTTAGAGGCTTGATTTATTTTTTCTTCTTTATCCAGACGAGTCATTTTAGAAATGGGGAAGGGAAACTGCTTGTCACTTCTGGGGTTAGCTGCACATGAGCTATGAGTCAAACGGAATCTCAATCCCCAGTTTAAGATTTCTTCCATGGGGAGAAGGAGCGGGAGCGAGCAGTGTCGGCACTAGAAAAACCCAGCGGACAGGTCAGAACCTTGAAGCGCCGGTGACCGACCGACCCGGGGTCAAAGCCAGGGCCCGGCGCGCTGTGCGAGGTCAGGAAGGCTGGTCGTCAGGATGTCACTGCGACAGAGGACGCGGCGGCATGCCAGTCTCAGCCCCTGTGCGAAGACTCCTGGCGAGGAAGCCGAGCTTCGGTCTGTCGCTGGCCAGGGAAGGGCTGGTGCGCAGCGTGCGCGGCTCCGCCGCGGCTCTCGGGCTCTCACGGGAGGAGGTGGAGGGTGACAGACCGCAAGAAGGTCAAACCCCCGACGGGACTGACCTCGGCCTGATTCTGCCAGCGCCGGGCCGCAGGCCCAGCCTCTTCTCTGCGGCAGCAGCGGGCAGGGCATTGCGTGGCGGAGGAGCAGCTGCCCTGGGATGGCCGCCTTGGGTCCTGGACGACTCAGGAGCATTGTCCATCTCCAGAGAGAAGGTCATCTGATCGGGCCAGGGTTTCCTCAGTGAGGGGTGATGGGGAAGGGGGACGTGCTGTGTCCCACGCTTCCACAGGCAAAGTCCCCATGAGCAGAGTTCAGCGACATCTCGAGCGCACCTCGAGGGCCAGGCAGGATGAGTGTCCAGGACCGAACTCCCTTTTTTCTGAGAAGCAAGATTGGGAATCAGGGCAAGCGCACTGTGACTGAGATGTGATGTTGAAATGAGAAAGGTCACATGGTAATCTTAAGTTGTAGCAGAAGCAGCTTCTTTTTTGAGCACATATTTTAGGTCCAACTGTTTGCTGACAAATCATTGGCCACAGACAAGCTGGTTTCCTTGGAGGAGGACCAGTTCAGCGCCCTGTTGCATGCCAGGCAGTGGCTACCAGGCTGAGGCGCGAGGGAGAGAATGGTCACTCGGTTGACAGAGGCTGGATTCCAGAGACACGGGTTTTCCTTGGATTCTAAGTAAAGAAAGCACACGCGTACCCCCCTGAGGGCTTTCTGAGGTGGGCCACTGCGGCCTGATCCAGAGCTCCTGAGCAGTGTGCCTGGCCCTGGGCTCCCAAGTGCTCAGGGGACACGCAGGCCACTTGAGGGGCACAGTTTGAAAACACTTGCTTTGCCGCTCGCAAATCCGAGCCCCAGAGGGGAGCAGGAAGGCCTCGCGGAGAAGACGTCACACACCGCTAGGCTCCTGCTTCTCCCTCTGCCCCTTACAGGAGCTTCTGACACCGTGTGCTTCGGAGGAGACCAGAGGTCTCTGCTCGTGGGGAACCAGTCATCCTGCCAGGGGCCTGAGGACAGGGAGCTGGGCATCTGCTAGATCCAGAGTTGGCCAATCCCCTGAAGCTTCCTTGGACCAAGTAAGGAAAGGTGGGGGAAAAGAACAAACTGACCCCGAGAGGTCCAGTCGAGCACTGCCACCGCCTCTTCACAAACCCTTGGCAACCACTAAAGCATGATTCCCATTGTGACCTCAGGTGACCTCCGGAAGCCTTTTCTGTTTGTTTGGTTTCCTAGCGACCTAAACCTGAAGGAACAGAAGTGAAAACAG
>PVIR01031491.1:0-19542 GCA_004026965.1 Petromus typicus
TTTTCATTTCCCATTCCATTGATGTCAGTCTTTTTTCCTCTTTCTCTTGATGAATTTGGTTAAGAGCCTATATATTTTATTTTTTCTTTCAAAAAAGCCCACAGTTCTTCAATTTATTGATTTTTTAAAACTGTTTTCAGAGTCTTAATTTCATTGATTTCTGCACTCACACTTATAATTTCCCTCCTTAGTTTTGGTTTGGGGCTGGTTTGTTGTTTCTCAAGTATCTTAGTATTTTCCATAAGGTTATTTATTTGAGTTTGCTTTGTTTTCCTAATGTAAGCAGAAGTTTCCTCTTACCTCTGCTTTCATAATTTCTCAGAAGTTTTGTTAAGTTTTACTGTCATTGTCATTCACACTGAGATTTTTTTTTTTTTTTTTTACAGGGTCTTACTTTGTAGTTCAGCCTGGCCCTGTGCTCAGCCTCCAACTCACATCACAGCAATCCTCCTGCCTCTGCCTCCCGAGTGCTGGGATTACAGGAGTGAGCCACCACGCCCCGCACTGTAGTATGTGGTACTGATTGCTGCTGGGCGTGAATCTCCATGCCTGTATTGTATGTGGTTACCGGGGATCAAACCCAGGCCCTTGCACTTGCAAGACAAGCGCCAGAACCACTGAGCTAAATCTCCAGCCCTGAGAAATTTTTTAATGTCTTCTTTGATTTCCTCTGTGACTCATCAGTTGTTTAGCAGTACGTTTTTTATTTTTTAGGAGCTTGTGCTTTTTCCAAGATTTCTTGTGTCACTGATTTCTATTTTCATTGCTTAGTGGTCTAATAGTAAGCATGAGGTGATTTCAATTCTTTTGTATTTCTTTAGGGAGGCTTTGTGGAACAGTAAGTGATCTATTAGAAAAAAGTACCTCATGCTGCTGAACAGAATGTATATTCTGTCATAGAGGGGTGGAATATTCTGTATATATTTGTTTGTTAAGTCCACATGTTCAAGGGTATGATTCAGCTCTGATGCTTCTTTATTTGGTTTTTGATTAATTGATCTATCTCTTTGCAAAAGTAGGGCATTAAAATCCCCTACTATGATTGTGCTTGAGTTTATTTGAACTTCTAATTTCATCAGTTTTATTAGAAATGAATTTCTAATAGAAGAAATTGAAGAGAATGTTGCTATAATGACATAGCTATCTACAGATGAGAAAACTAAAATGTACTTATTTTACAATAAAAAAGATATAAAATTATAGAGAAAAGTGAAGAAAGGATGGGAAAAGTGAGAAGCACTGGGTATTGAAAAATGCATTTACATTATCCTAATAATAGGTCTTAAGGTTTTCATGTTTAAATCAAACCAAATAATGCCTCGCAGGGAGTAACAGGAAGTATCCTAGTAAATGCAGATACTAAACTCATCCCATTTGTATTACTTTCTAGGGCTGCTGTAACAAAGTACCACAAGTAGAGTGCCATAAAGCAAGAGGAATTTACTCTGCTCAGGAGCTCAGGACTCTGAAATGAAGGTGTGGGCAAGTTAGCCTCTGAAGTCTCAGTGGAAGAACCTGCTCTGTCCTTGCTTTCATCCCTGAGCTTTGGTGTGCTTTGGGTGTGGTGGCATAATGGTGTTCTCTCTGTGTATCTCTGACTCTGCCTAAATTTTCCTTTTTATATGAAGACGTCAGTCACCCTGGATGTAGGGTCTACCTTAATCCAGGATGACCTCATCTTAACTTTACAACAGGAAAAAGCTTCTTTCTCAATAAGATAACACTCACAGATTCTAGGGTGAGGACTCAGTATATATTTTGGAAAGGCACGATTCAATCCACAATACCATTCACAGCTGAATTTGTGGCTAATTGCTCCTTTTTTTCTACACAGTTTTTCCTTTTTACAGTTATCCACACAAGTTCCTTATCTCCCAGGCTATATCGTTTTTTATTTTTCCTGTTAAAGTTGAATTTCTCAATATAGTTCACAGCTATTTCCCATAGACAACTCTTTAAACTCCAATTGTTGGGGCCGGGGAGTTAGCTCAGTGGTTCTGGCGCTAGTCTTGCAAGTGCAAGGGCCCAGGTTTGATCCTCGGTAACCACATACAATACTGGGTGTGGAGACTCACGCCCAGCAGCAATCAGTACCATGTACCACAGTGCTGGGCGTGGTGGCTCACGCCTGTAATCCCAGCACTCAGGAGGCAGAGGCAGGAGGACTGCTGTGATGTGAGTTGGAGGCTGAGCTCAGGGCCAGCCTGAACTACAAAGTGAGACCCTGTCTCAAAAAAACAAAACAAAACAAAAAATCAAAAAAAAACTCCAGTTGTGAGGCTGATCCTTCTTCATTCTCTCTTCTTCCTCCACTTGCAGGACTCGCTCATTTCTTTCATCCTTACTGCAGCACTAGCAGCTTTTTGCCAGCGAATCCTCCTGGTGAACTCTGTTGAGTACCCTGCAACAACCATGTGGGTTTACTAAGCTCCTTTAAACAAATTTAAGATGCACTAGGAGATCTTAGTGATTCTTCCCATTTTCTGGGTTTTTGTTGTTGTTGTTTTTGAGACAGGGTCTCACTTTGTGGTTCAAAGCTGGCTGGCCCAGTCATTATGTATCATTATGGTTAAGAGTTTTAAAAAAACTAAAATAATAGAAACATGGAATAATGATAGAAGAATATTGCTATCCAATTGGATAATTATTGATGATCTCAACATTCTGTTTTGTGTTATCCAATACATTAAGAAACTAGCCACCCCTGACTACAGAGAGAATTGGAAATAAGGCTAGTTCAATGGGGAACCTGAATTTTTAGTTTTTGGAATTGTTATTAATTTAAATGTAAATAGATAGATAGCCTAATAACTACAATACTGTACAAAACAGTCTAGGCTTACGGAAATGATTTACTAGTGAAATAAACTGTCCTTGCTGTATCACTCTCAGTATTTCTTATTGTACTATCCAAAGTGCTGCATTTTGTTACCAAAAGAAACAAACAGAATCGAGATATCATCTCTGTAGTATTTATTTATTTACTGTGCTGCTAGGGATTGAATCCAGGGTCTCATACATGCTAGACAAGGGCTCAATGAGCTATAACACTCAGCCCATTTACAGTTTGCTTTTAACTTACATTAGACCAATAAAGAGTCCAAATTTTCTATTTCTTACTATAACAAAATAAAAAAAAAACTGATGGAGGGAGAAGTTTCAAAAATACTAAAGAATTAGAGATGAATTTAAAAAGTCAGCCAATGCACCGAGGCATAGTGCTAGTGAACTTGATCATGAACATGAAACCTTAAACTGTACATCTTCAGGTAATCATATCCTTCATTCTTCTTCACTCAAGAATCTATAGATGAGCACTGCAATCACGCAGACATACAGAAAATATGGTAATCCAATGTGGTGTCACTGAAAGGAGCTCATCAAATGATATTTCATGAGAAGAACCAGCCTCATCTCCTTTTACTAAGTGAATGTGGAATATTTTGACACTAAAATTTTATTTTACACAGAGCTTGAAAATGGACAAACAGTAAAGGTAGGTTTGTTATACCAGTGCCTGAAAAGAAACAAATGCAGTACAACTGAAAGAACTGATTTTAAAAAGTTAAGAGTCTAGGGCCGGGGAGTTAGCTCAGTGGTTCCGGCGCCTGTCTTGCAAGCGCAAGGGCCCGGGTTCGATTCCCCGGTAACCACATAACAATACTGGGTGTAGAGACCCACACCCAGCAGCAACCAGTACCACACACCACAGTGCCGGGCGTGGTGGCTCACCCCTGTAATCCCAGCACTCGGGAGGCAGAGGCAGGAGGATTGTGATGTGAGTTTGAGGCTGAGCTCAGGGCCAGCCTAAACCACAAAAGCGAGACCCTGTCTCAAAAAAACCTAAAAAAAAAAAAAAAGTTAAGAGTCTATCAGATCCAGGTAGTAAATGGTGATGACTAATTTTTTTTCCTGGAATATTGGAGATTAAATTCACGTGTGTACTAATCTATGTACCAGGCTCTTATTTAAAAATGTAAAAATCAAGTAGTAAGGTGAAAAGTTATTGTTTTCCATTTCAGTTTGACATCTGGAAATGGTTAGGAGCTGGAAGTGAACTCAGCATCGGAGCACTTGCCCAGCATGTGCAAGTCCTTGGGCCTGAACCCCAGCACCGAGGACAAGCACAGGTTAAAAGTGTGGGTCCTGGAGCTCTGAAGTTCTGGGCTGGAATCCCAAGCCCAATACTTAGTGCATGACCTCTGGCAAGTTAGTCAGCCTCCCTAAGATCCAGTTCCCTCATCTGTAAAATGAGGATTAAAAATTACTTCCTCTTTTATAGTCTTCTATAGAGTAAATTTTGCTTGCAAAGTGCTTAACATAGTGCTTGGCAGAAAGAAAAAGTATATATCAGCTATGGATAGTGATTTTATTATCCCTGAGCTGCTCAGAGCAGTACTGCTTATCTATCAGATTTGGGAGCCTAACACATGTGAAATGTAACCGTATCGATTTATCACCAGTAGAACTTATCACTGCCGATGCCTGCTGCTCCCTCCAGGTATTCACATGCCAGGTGAAGTGATGCCAGAGAGCGGAAGATGTCAATCTCATAGTGGGCAAGCTGCTTGGGAGGCTGTGGACACTGACAGCTTTTACACTCAGCTTTAATCTCTTATGCCAGGAAATTGCTTTCTCTTTCTCCGATTTTTAGATTGAACAGGCATGATCTTAATAACTCAAATTACACTAAGAAGTATCAGAAAAAGGTACAAATCTGAAATCTTACTATCCAGAGAAAACACTATTAAGCTTCCAGGCTTTCCTCTGTAGTTATGGACACATAACTGTCATTTTACAAAACGCACTATCATGCCACAGTTGGTTTTCTGTAGTCAGTTTTGTGCTCAAGAATATCTCTACTTTACTTTAAAGACAGCAGTCCTTAGTAGGGCTCCAACCTTAAGGCATATAGAAAGTAGCAGGCAGAAGAAAACATAAACATTTATCTTTAAATAATGGCTTTGCATAGAAATTGAGGGAGCTACACAGTCCGAGTGGATTTCAAAAGCAATGGGAATTTTTTCTCTTCTGAAATGACGATAAGAATGGGAGTGTAGGCCCAGTATGTGCTGTGCGACACACCCCATTCTCTAAATGGCTATTGCATGTGGAACGTGAAACTTGTGCAACTGAACTTTTAATAAAATAAGATTGTGCTCTAACCTCAGTGTGTTTTCAGGGCTTAAAACTCTTATTTCTTTGAAGATCATAACTCTTTTAGTCTTGGCATCAAAAAGTTATTTCTGAGTGCTAAACAAATATGAAAAATATGGGTCTGGCCTGAGTCTTATTTTCTTCTGCCAAGCTAGGTTCTCTCCAGAGGCCAGACATGTGTGAGTCCTAATCTTCTGGATGCCACCGTGTCTCCACATAAACCAGTGGTGTACACACCCAAACAACCCGAGCCCCACCCACGACACTCCGGGAGCCTCTATCTCGAAATCTGATCTCACTACTTCTGGTATTCAATTTCACCCTGCCAGAAGTCAGAAGCACAGATGAAAAAAATGTCTGCATACTACTATTGGTTTTACCTGTTTTTATATTCTGCTTATGGCTTCTGTTTAAAAAGTCATGAAGGGTTTGGCTACTTCACTCCTAGATAATGAACAAACTATAACGAAAGAATTTGTTTTGGAGAAATTTTTGCTGATTTAAAGAGATTACACTCACGATTTGCAAACTTAAACAAGAGTTCACTAAATTCGTGTTACTTTAAAGTGGCCTAAAATAATGTGAAGGAAGCTGGTTGCTACTGTGGATCACAGGGAGCTTTAACTGGGGAGGGTGAAGAGAGGTGAAAGACAGTACTGCAGAGGCCTGGGGAGGGCTCACAGCTAGGAAATCCTACAGGAGCAATAGCAGGCCAAATCCACGCCCTGGGGACACTGACCGAGAGGCAGGCAGGAGAGCCCAGCATCAGCAAGGCCAGCAAGCCGGCTGAAGGGGTGGCCAGGCCAGCCACCAAGGAAAAGTTCCAAGTTCATATCAAGCAGTCCTGGTTTTCTTACCAATGAAAGCCCTTTGTATGAAACCTGGAGCCCAAAGCAATATCCCCACCAGCCAAGGAGGGAGATAGCCGAAGAGGCCAGGGGTGTCTAACCCTCCCTCTCTGACATCATCACTTGGGGAACGGAAAGCTTCCCTGGACCCTGGGGGAAGTTATGGCAAGGAAACCCAGGAAGCCATATGCAGCATTCTTTCTCCCACTATTTTCCCTCCTAATGAGGTAATTAATAAAAAAAAATGTTTTAACTACACAAAAACTTAGCCGTGGTGAGTCATTGTTATATTAATAACTAAACTTTATGTAATAGGCCATGCCCCTCTATGCTATTAACGGTGACACAATGCAGAAAACGTCAGGGAAATGGTTTCTTTCTTTTCATCATCTTTATGGAAGCGATTTTCAAATGTACATTGCAGACTTTCTAGGTATTGTCAGAAATGCACCAGATCAAAGAAATCAGACTGATGACAAGACCAGCAATCTGCCTTTTAATAAAGCTCTGAGTGATTCTTACCCAAGTTCAAGTTCAACAGTACAGGCTTGACGGAAAGAACCCAGGAGGAGGCGGAAGACCTGATTCAGATTTCAGCTTTGGATTCTACGGCCAAGTTCATCAAGACTCAAGGAAGACCCATGATCGGCCTCTTTGTGCACTGAGGTTAATGCAAAGACAAGGGGACATGTGATCACCACGGTCCTAACCTTTGGAATCTCCTGATCCTCTATTCTCTTGCTCCTCTCAGAGGTACTTTTGTTGCTGTTCCTGTTTCTTACTTTTATTTCTCACATCTGCTTCTGCAGCATCACAGGCACTCAGTAAGCACACGGGGCATGAAATGGTGAGGCCACTCACAAATTCAGGTAAATACCACCATACAGTTCATCCACATTAACACCACCCCAATCCAGGAAGCACCAGGTGTTGCTGGGTTATTGTTTCTTATAAGTTGGTTCTCAATGTTGTTCACACATTGGCTCATACAGTCCTTTCTGCTGTCCTATGTTGTAGGGAGTATTCTTAGTCCCATTTGAAAATCAAATTATTAAGAAACTGATCCGAGGGGCCGGGGAGTTAGCTCAGTGGTTCCGGCGCCTGTCTCGCAAGCGCAAGGACCCGGGTTCGATTCCCCGGTAACCACATAACAATACTGGGCGTGGAGACCCACACCCAGCAGCAACCAGTACCACGTACCACAGTGCCGGGCGTGGTGGCTCATGCCTGTCATCCCAGCACTCGGGAGGCAGAGGCAGGAGGATTGCTGTGATGTGAGTTTGAGGCTGAGCTCAGGGCCAGCCTGAACCACAAAGCGAGACCCTGTCTCCAAAAACCTAAAAAAAAAAAAAAAAAAAAAAAAAGAAAGAAACTGATCCGAGCTACATAGCTAGAAAGCAGCAGAGGCAGCGTCACATTCGGAAAGCCCTTCTTCCACAGGTGATGCTTATAAGGAGACCTGAGGTATGAAGTGCCTTAGTAAATCTCCCTAAAACCTCTCAAGTTGGTGGCTGGTTATCGTCTCACCATGTGTTTACAACTGCATGATTCAGACATTGCCTTTAGTGATCAAAGATTTAAAAAATCAAGTACTGTGAGAGTTAGGCTTTCATGAAATAGATAGAAAATCCCTAAAATAGGACATATATATGTAGACTAACATATACTTTCATTTTTCCAAGCACAATCCCTTGTCCCAAATATTGATGAATTATCATCACAAGAGAAAAAAAGTGATGTTAAAACAGTACTAAAGTCCCAAGTTTAGAACAAAAATGAGCCCACTGCATTACATGTATCTTCCCATACACAATGATTATTGTGCCCTATTTTTTTTTCAAGTTTCATTTGACTAGCATTTGGTTCCCATCAAGCTCAAAGTAGACAGTAATGGGGAATCTATACCAGTGGACTGTCCTGCCTCTTCCAACTCAAGCAAAATTACTCATAGGTGAAACAAAAGTGGGTTCAGGTCGGGCCAGGGCAGCTAGAGAGGCCACTGGCGAGGCCTTGGGCAAAGGATCCCAACCCAGGCAACCAGGGAGAGAAGGAAAAGACAGAAGAGAAGAGGTAGCCTGGGTCGTGGCTCCCACAGTCTGAGCCAGCAATGACCCCTGGGGAAAGGGAGCAGCAAATAGAAGATGCTAATGAAGGTCCACAGTCTTCACTGCGATGCCGTGCAGACAGCGTGGGTTAAGTAACTGTTCTCCTTCCATTGTCACTTTGGCTCTCTTCAGGTTCTTCCCCGCCCTTCTCATCAGAAGGAGAACTTATATCTGACATCTGTCATCTGCTGTTTTCTTATAAATGACTCGGGGATAGGAGGGATCTATTGAAGGTTGATGGAAGCCCAGAAACTACTATAATCAGAAGCTATAAGAAACAGACAGGAGAAGGAAACTAACTTCACAAAGCACAACCTACCTTACTAGGAGGAGGTCCATGGTCATCCAAGTAAGTGGAATTTCCTAGAAAAAAAAAAAGAAGAAAAAAATTGATAGATTGTTTCATTTTAACCTCAAATGATTATAGCATGAAATCTCTGAAAACAAATACTTTAGATATATTTTTATGTGGACAACATACCAAAAAAAAAAGGCCAAGTTTTGCAGATATCACCATGTTTGGTGAATACTTTAGGCAGTTACAATATTCTTTCTATGTGGGTGTGCATATATGCAAACATACACAGAAACATGCATCATTATTCCACACTGAGTGCCTACTGTGTCTACTTTGGACTCTGGTTCTCAAACTTCAGTGGGCACCAAAATGACTTGCTGGGCTTGTTAAAACACAGTGACTCTAAGAATTGGCACTTCTAACGCGCAAGTGATTTAATGCTGCTGGCCCAGGAACCATACTCTGTAGACATGTACTGGGGAGAAATCCAGTTTGCCCTGAAAATGTAAATTTCTCTTTTAGTTTTTAGTTTAGCTTGAATGGTCTTTGCCATCAGCCACCTACCGGCACCTGTGTTTTCAGAGTGCATAGTCATTATTCCCTGATGAATAAAAGACACATTAAAAAAAAAAGAATTGGAATAGAATTAAAACTTGATTTTTTTAAAGCACCAAGTCAGTGATGGCAAATCTCTCAAAGTGCCTCAACTTCAACCTAAAAATAAACTTATTTATTACCAAGTGCCAACACTGCAATTAAACCTGAACACTGAGGTCTAATTTAGAAAAAAACAACTTATACTGGAACAAATTCTCAATGTTGATTGTGATCATAATGTGTATATAAAATATAACAATAAAATCAATTTTAAAAAAAGAAAAAACAACTCATACATTGGTATGTTTTGACATAAAAGAAAAACAACACACATGCCATAGGTTTGCCACTGCTATGGTACTCTGCTAAGTGCTTCACCGGTATTAAATCACCTAATTTAAATCTTAGAGATGGGGTATAACTGTTCCCATTTTACAGAGAAGAAAACAGAGGTTGAGACAAATTGAATAACTCGCTCATAGTCACATGGCTGTTAAACTGCAGAGAGGACAGAAGAGTGAGTTTTCCAGAGCATGTTTGGGCATCCACCCACCTGAAAAGCCCACTCAGAGTCCTGCCATCTTAGGCTTCTGTGCAGCACAGGCACTGTAGGTGCTACTATTTGGTGACAATGGGTCATGTGGGGGAAGCCAAGGATGCTATTTAATAGAAGCCTCCTAGAAATCTGGAGAGATTGTCCTTACCAAAAAAAGTAAACATGATCAAACTTGCTAATGGAGCAGCATGTAGAAGACACTATGTAGAAGACAGCATGTAGAAGACCAGCATGTAGAAGGATACTTAAAAGATAACAACAGATTCAGGAGTATGACAGACAGTGCTCGTGTCTGAGTAGAAGAAATATGCTTTTGATAGTATAGAGCAGCAAAGGAAACTAGAGTTAAAAAGGAAAGTAGAACATAAGCCAAGGTAATTCAACTGGGAAAGCTAATTCAAACATCACAAATAAATGGGGTTTGGCTTCTAAGTTGTTCCACACTGAATCACCCTCCATCCCTTCTTCTCTGTAGTGTTCTGATTCATAATCCACCAGCTGTCCACAGGGACTGCACTCTAACTGACCACTTGATAGAGTAAAGGACGAGAGCGTCTGACTGTAGTACACAAGACACAAACACACACACCTGCCACAGTCATGATTGGACTAGATTCAGGAATCTTTTAAAAGTGAACACAATGAACAATTTGTTGAATCCTAATTACTGTGCTGAACTCCACTGGGAACAACATAAATAGCAAGATCTATGTCAGACTTAATAAAGAGACGATGCATAAATGTGATTCCCTGTGTTGAGAGAGCTTTTTAGGAATATTCACTGCAGTGTGACCAGCAGAGCTGCAGAGAGTTCCCATCTGTTCATCATGGGAATGTGCCTTTCCCAGGGGCATGTGAGAAATCCCAGCATGCTGCAGCATGTTCTCCAGGGTCCAACTCAAAGATCAAAGATAGCTCCAGCAACAAAATGCTTCTAAAATATTAAAAGATTCCATAAGAACCAATGATCCTTAAAATAAAAACTCTTAGAACAGAATGATTTAAAAGTCTCACTATTCTCTCAAATTCTAGACACGCATGTGGTACAATTCAGTACCTCAGCATGGATGTCTAGGGCATCTTACACTGCACCCATCCAAATCAGAGTCCTGTGTTAGGTCTAATTCCATTTCCTACATCATTGCCTTCTGTGTGTTCCTTGTTGAATTACATATAATGGCCCTTTCCCAAAGTATGTCCCTTGATTCATTCCGATCAAAACTCAAGGATTGCCCTTGTGTCATGTCTTTCCCCTTTTTCCATACTTAGCAATTCAGTTTCTTGCTGGCTTGGCCTTCAAATTAGAACTCAACTCAAATATAAGTCTTCTCATCAATCCCTCTGGGTCATGTGGGAGAGTTTCTGGACTTTAACTATTGCTTATTTTCTCCTCTGCTCAGAGAGCAACCAGAGGAAGCTTATGAGTTTGATCATGTTAGTGTACTGCTTCAAATCTGTTTCTCTGAGACTCTTACCTTGGTCTATAAGGTTCTACATCATACAAGTCCTGCTTCTTACCACCACCAAAACCTTCTCTCTGCTCCAGAATGGACCAAGTCACATTTGTCATTGAGAATTTACCATTTGATGACTAACCTACTGTCAACTGGAGCTCTTGAAATTGGTCCTCTCCTCATCCAGGAAAGCTCTTCACGGGCCCCCCATTGTAGTCCAACTCAACTGTTCCTTCCTTGTTTGTGCCCATCACAAATAACACCCTCATTTATTGACTCACTTAATGTCTCTTTTAGCTAACATATAAGTCCTCAGAAACCAGGACTTGTCTGACTTGTTCATTGCTATGGCACCAAAGTCTGAGGGAGCATAGTAGATACTCAATATTAGTTTAATGAATTAAATACAAATTTAATGGACTCTGTACGCTAGAAATTTTAACAATGATTATAAGAAACCAAATATTATTTGTACATAAGCCTACCCTGAGTCACAGGTTTTGTAATGTTTTTATCAGGTGAAGAGAAATACTAATCATGACGTGTCAGAGGAAATATCTGTCTTGGAGGGGAAAAATGGTAAACTTTCAATGACAAATGTGACCGTAATATATACCTATAACATTCCAATAAACTCAATAAAGAAAAGAAATGATGAATTCTAAAAAAAAAAAAAAAAGAAATCTGTTTTATATGTCATTCCCTTATAACTTACTATCCTGGGTTAACAATCTGCGTGATACTGAATAATTATCTTATTCTCCCTGAATCTATTTCTTGTGCAAATGAAGATAAGATGATCTGTAGCTCAAAGATGTGGTGGGATTAAGTAAAATAATGCACATACAGCAGTCGACTCTGGCACAGACACAAAAAAAGCCCTAGACTAAAGTTAGTATTGGGATTGTTATTACTGTTAACTCTGCAGTTAGCACATGCAGTTTGTAAACCTTCTCCATAGATCTGAACATGAGCTTTCAGCTTATTATTTTCATTGCTAAATAAAATTGACCTCTCATGGACATGGTGTGAGTCTTTACATACATCTTTTGTTCAACATGCAGTTTTATACGTAGGAGATACTAAAACTAAGAAAAGGGTTGAGACTATCAGAGCAAAATGGTCAATTATATTCCTTTTGTATCCAATGTCCCTATTTTTTAAAGGACCTTGTCTTAAGGGTCACCTTAATAGTTATGTCTATAGCAAATTATTTCTTTGAATTAGTGAATAATACATAGTGGGCATTTTATGGGGTATTACAGCCTCACTACAAAATTGAGAGGCCCTGAAAAGCATGATAAAAACAGTGACAGGACACAGGGTTGTGCAAGCATGTACACGTTTTCCTAAGTAAGTGTCCTCTCATATATTTATTCGGTCCCCATTTAGGGGGCACTTTCTACTTTATAGTAGAAACATCAAGGAGGAAGAGCAGTGTTAATCAGGAAGCATTAATGTTCAGGTTGAACATTTCTTTCTGTGCACTGGAGGGAAGAGGGCTTGCCAATTTGGCACCTGGACCCTTGGCACCTGGACTTTATAGAAAGACCCTAGAAACCAAATAAATGAAATTCCTATTCTCACCAATGGACTATATAATAACCTGTACTGAATACTATTTACTAGGCTCTTTTGGGGGGGGGGGGCTGGTACTTTTTAAAGATTGTTTTACTTGGGCCGGGGAGTTAGCTCAGTGGTTCCGGCGCCTGTCTTGCAAGTGCAAAGACCTGGGTTCGATCCCCGGTAACCACATACCATACTGGGTGTGGAGACTCACGCCCAGCAGCAATCAGTACCACATACCACAGTGCCAGGCGTGGTGGCTCACACCTGTAATCCCAGCACTTGGGAGGTAGAGGCAGGAGGATTGCTGTGATGTGAATTTGAGGCTGAGCTCAGGGCCAGCCTGAACCACAAAGCAAGACCCTGTCTCAAAAAAAAGATTGTTTTACTTAATCTTCACAAGGATCCCACATTACGCATCTGACCTAGGCCACACAACCAGTGAACAACACAGAAGAAATTTAATGTTTACAGTCTGACTACTATTGATATCCTTTGCTCAGTAAGGCAGAAATATCTTAAGTTAATCCATTATTTTCTTATCTTTCCCCTTCCTTCCACCGTAACTCCTTCCACTTTAAAAGGGTTTCATTACTGGATCGTGGGTCTCAGAGACAAGTCAGCTAGGTTGAACATTTCTTTCTGTGCACTGGAGGGAAGAGGGCTTGCCAATCTTGGCACCTGGACCCTGGTGCCTGTAATCTCACTAGCAAACCACTAGTTACTTCCTGTGGTTTACCAGAACCTAGATGTGGTCAATGTCTTGTGCTAGGAATAATCATTTAGAAAGCAGGGGAAAGGTACACTGAGGCAAGTGTTTCTGTGGCTAGAAGTGGCAAGCTTCTATTTTTCTAGGGTATAACTGTGTGATTACTTGGTATTTAAGAAGAGCTTTTCATTTAGAATCTTTATATATATATTTGAGACAGGGTCTTGTTTTGTAGTTCAGGTTGGCCCTGAACACACTATGTAGCCCCAGTGAGCCTCAAACTCACAGCAATCCTCCTGCCTCTGCCTCCTGAGTTCTGGGATTGCAGGCATGGGCTACCACACCTGGCATTGTGGTTTGTGGTTACTGGGGATTGAACTCAGGAACTTGCATTTGCCAGGCAAATGCTGGAACCCCTGAGCTAAATCTCAGGATCTTATACTTTCATAAGGCAAAGTCAACAAAACCGTCAGAATTTTAAAAATGAAATCTGTAACTTGTTCACTAAGAAGATCAAAGAAGATCAAAGGAGATATTATCCAATTGTGCTGCCCCAAACAGACTCACAGATATCAAAGCAAGTCCAGCTGCTCCATGCTGCAGAGACTCTGTGCAGCCTGTTAACCTGACAGGAAGAACAAGACCCAAGGCCCTCAGGTCTCTGGGCCTAGAGCTCAAGTTCTGCATTCTGGGAAGGAAGAACAGGTGAAGGAGAGGTGACAAGGATCTGGAGCTGGGACAGAGGACAAGCCTTGCCTGGTATCACCTCCATCTGCTGTGTATGTGCAGCCTAGACAGCCTGCTCTCAGATCTGGACCGGAGAAGTGTGTTACTTCAGGGGCCTGCAGGGGCACAGAATTTCCTTCTTTCCAGAAAGTAACCTGTACCGTTAGAATTTTATGTCTTTCATAGCTCAGATCTTTCCTTTAGGGATCAAGAATCACAGTTATCTTGTCAAAGTGGAGAAAAATGAAAGGCAAGTGCCCCCATATTTACTCCTGCCTTCAGTTAAACTCAAGAGTGATCAAGAAACCATTAGCAAGGGCTGACATGGATCTCAGCTTCTGAGAAATTTAAACTGGCCCAGGTTACTCTAGGAGCAAGAGAGGACACGGGGTGTCTTCTTACGGCCAGCTTTAGAAGCTCTATGTGCTGCTGTCCTATACCCTGGTTGTGACAGTGGCTCCACAATTCTATGCAAGTGTTATCTCTTTCATAACTGTAGAGCAACACCAGCAACGTGTGAGGGGTTTAACATGCTTTGAAAATCCCCTGATTAGAAGATAAGTAATCTCAGATTTTCCAGTCAACTAAATTACCACATAAGTCTAAATCCCAGCCTACTCAAATGTTCATTCATGGTAGAGAACTCTGGGTGAGAGTGTAACTCTAACATGACTATCACTTTTAAATATGAAAGTATTTCTCAGGTAGAGAGGAGTAGCAGCCTGTGCCCACAGCAGAGCTTGCTTGGGCCACCAGAGTCTTCATGGCTCTGTTTTCACAATTTCTCTGTTTTAGCAACAGTGTAGTTTAGGAAATTCGCATGGTATCTGATACTAGGGATTTGGAGATTTCTCAGAACTGAAGATCTCTTCTAGCTATTTACTATATCATACCTGGGTATAACACTGGCAGAATCAAGGCATACTAACTATATAAACAAGCTAAGTCTACAAAACAGTCAATAGAAAACTCAGATACATACCCAGGGAAATAGATTAAATATTGCTTTTGTGGCACAGTGGAGAAACGGACCTCCTCTTTGATTAACACTGCTCTTCCTCCTTGATGTTTTTCATATACATATCTGGAGAAACGAAGTAAGCTTATGGCATATAGTGAGAAATATACCACGTTAAATTAGTTCTACGCAAAGTGCTCAGAGCAATGTGTACACACAATAAGAACCTCACGAGTGTTCCCCAGCAGCACTAACTGTTCCTGTGATAATAACAGCAGGACAGGAATGGTATCCATGGCCTCTCCATCCTCTTGTTCAAGATTTGCTCCCTCCCTACATAATCGCCTTGTGTGCACTGCTTTTAAGAAGCATTGATGTCAAACCCCAGCTCTAGCTATTGAGATTTAATTATTCTGGTACCAGTCCCAAGCACTTGGTGTTTTTTTTTTTGAAGTTCCTCCAGTGATTCTAATGTCTAGTCAGGTTTGAGAACCAGTGAACCACAAAACACAAATTAATGTACTGCATAACTCAGGAGAAATCCAATTTTGCAGAAGTAGAAAATCACATCACACACTCAGGCTCATCTTAATCAGAGGTCACCTCTGTCATTTGTGATGGGAGATTTCTACCCCAGTGTCACAGCGGAGGAGAATGCTGATGGAGCACAGTGATCGCAGAACTAACTCCAAGGCATGAGACAGGCTGACCAAGCAGGTCTGCTTTGCAAGGTTCTGGGGGGTGTGAAGAAACTGGTAATGACAGGGCTGGCTATCGAGTATCCAGAAGGATGCTGGCAAAGGACATCCATGACACAGAGCTACCCCTTAACTATGAGGGTCACCTAAACCTTTCTGAGAGTCTGAAGCTTTTTCAAGGGTAATCTAGAGAGCTTGAGAATAGACAGTTGCTATAAAAACGTACTGTTCTGTTGAATCTCTTGTGTTACAGTTTGGACCTAACACATTCCCCTAAAAGGATATGCATTCAGAAATGGGGCTTTGCGGAAATGATTGGGTCACAAAGGCTCTAAATTCTGTGGATCAATCCACTGATAAATTCAAAATGTGAAGAAGGCATTGCTGGGAGTTGGTAGAAATTCTACTAGATGGGGCCTGGTCAGAGGGAGTAGATCATGATGGCACGATTTTTGAAGCTCTATCTTGTCCCTGGAAACTTCTTATTTAGCTCTCTCTCTGCTTCCTGAGAAAGGGACTTGTGAGGTGAGCAGTTTTTCTCCAACATGCCTTTCCATCAACAGACCCAGAAGCAATAAAAGCCAATTGACTGAAACCTCCTGAATAATGAGGCAAAATAAACCTTTCTTCCTTTTAGTTGTTCTTTATGGGTATTTTCTCATGGCAATGAAGAGCTGACTAATACATATTAATTCATGAATAAAACAAAAAGGTAAGTGTATAATCCAATGTCTGTACAGAGCTTCCCCAAATCTCACTGGATTTAACTAACCGAGAGATATTCCATCAGTCCTGGACACATTCATATGAACCCCATACAGAATTTCATTTTTTTTTATTTTTTTTTATTTTTTTTAAGGTTTTTTTGAGACAGGGTCTCGCTTTGTGGTTCAGGCTGGCCCTGAGCTCAGCCTCAAACTCACATCACAGCAATCCTCCTGCCTCTGCCTCCCGAGTGCTGGGATTATAGGCGTGAGCCACCACGCCTGGCACTGGTATGTGGTATTGGTTGCCGCTGGGGTGAGTCTCCACACCCAGTATTGTTATGTGGTTACTGGGGATTGAACCCGGGTCCTTGCGCTTGCAAGACAGGCGCCGGAACCACTGAGCTATATCCCCGGCCCCCCATACAGAATTTCAAAGAGGGGGCCAGAGATACAGCTCAGTGGTTCCAGTGTCTGTCTTGCAAGCGCAAGGGCCCAGGTTCAATCCCCGGTAACCACATAACAATACTGGGCGTGGAGACTCACGCCTACCAGCAACCAGTACCACATACCACAGTGCCAGGCGTGGTGGCTCACGCCTGTAATCCCAGCACTCGGGAGGCAGAGGCAGGAGAATTGCTGTGATGTGAGTTTGAGGCTGAGCTCAGGGCCAGCCTGAACTACAAAGCGAGACCCTGTCTCAAAAAACCTAAAAAAAAAAAAGAATTTCAAAGAGGCCTCTGGAAAATGCAAAGAAAAATTATTCTCTCAGCCCACCATGTGCTCTACTTCCTGGCTACTCCACTCTGTCCTTCCACCATCATATTCCTGCCTTGGAGCCAGTCGGCCACAGACTAAATCCTCTGAAACCATAAGCTAGATAAACTTCTTCATGATGGAGGTGTTAGGAATTTTTTCTCAGCAATCAGAGAGCCTAACAGATATAGGTATAAATGGTCAAAAGTAATGTAAAATAATTATTTGATATTTTCTATTACTTTTCAATATGATCTTGATATTGTGTTCTAAAATGTACAAAACAATGTTTCCAATTATTTAGACTACCTTTAGCAATGTGCAAATGAACTTCCAGAACCTTAGGGATATAACTTATTCTTGATATTGAAGTCATGCATCAGCAAATCTTCTTTGTGTGTGAATTGGTCCCTGAGGAATAAAAAATGTTTTAATTCTCCTTCCCCTTATAAGAAACATATTCATTAGTGTCCATGTCAAAAAAGCCACCTCTACATTGTGTCAATTTTAATCAAACACAAGCAAATCTTTTCAAAGTCTTTCTTATGTGAGTCCTTTTAAAATTATACTCATGAATGATGAAATCCTTTCCTTTTTTCTTCCAGACAAACCACTTCACACAGGATTCTGGTTACTCACCATATACACATGCCGCTGCATCTCTGCTGGAGTCTGGAACTCTGATACATTGTTAATGAAGAACTCACTATGGAAGGCAACACAGGAACCCAGCTTTGTCCTTGCCAAAAAAATACGCTAATACCACACTTTCTACCACTAATCAAAGGTTACATTTCTCTAAGAGGTAGCTGTCAGCACACACCAGCCCTCATTAACAATGAGTAGTTTGTGTGCTGAGTAAATGTCCCCAGTAGTGCCATTTCCTACAATTAACACAGTGCCCAAAACACTAGAATGGAGGAAAATTGCTTGCACAGCTTTTTTAAGTCTTAATCAAATTATTTTCCACTGAATTAAAACAAATGGCTGTATTATCAATATTTAAATATTTTTCAAAAATATCTTTTTTAAAGAACAGCTCATATGCTTAGCTAACAAGCTAACAAAAACAATAGTAGCCTCAAGACATTTTTGTGATCCTAAATATGAAAAATGAGCATTCCAGACACTGAAAAATAATATCCAAATTAAACTGCTATCAATTGTGGCTTAGAAAGTGGTTTCCATTCCTAATTAAATTTAAAAACATGTTTATGTCTGTTTCCTGCTCAAAAATGCTGCTTTGTTTTACAACACTGCTCTTCTTTTTAATAAATTTGAATATATATTTTGGGATGTCAGGGGTAAATTTGCACAAGGAAATTACTTCTGGAATCGAATGATCAGTGCGCCGCTTCTGTAATAACAACCTAAGTATAAATATGCATTATTTCCAAATCAGGCCAGAAATCCATGGCACTCACATTGTATGATCTTATGCAGGTAGGAATGGAATGGCAAAGAGAAAAGCAATCACTTGGCTTTCGGTTTCTTCCCACTAGAGTCTTATCCCAAAATAATTTTATAATCAACTGATCACATTTTTGGAGCTTTTATGTACCTGCTAACACAACAGCCCCAAATCTGCATGCTGCAGACCTCTAGCCAATAGGCAAGTGAGTCTCTTCTCCTCTATGAATGTAGACTTCGTGTGGCTGCCAAGACGTTGGCACTTTACATCATATTATTGCAACTGAGCACTGCTAAGATGTAAGTAGAGATTAAGAGTGAACTGAACAGTGATTAGAAATTTACTCTAACAGACAATAAACAAGAAAAGGCTGAACAAAATCAACATGTACACCTGCTGATCCAACCCTAAACACCAGGCAAAGCACTTTACAGACCTTGTCCTATTCAGATCCTAGGATGACCCTAAGAGATACAAACCTCCTTTCACAATAGAAGAGGCCAAGAAGCCAAAGCTTGCAAGGAAAAGGGACCGTGGAGTGTCAGACAGTAATCAGCAACTGCTCTAGACTTGATCACAGTTGCCAAACCCCAAGCCATTCTGCATACCCACACACTCCCTGCATACTCAGAGATGCCAGTTGAGGGACCAGGGTTTGCTTGGGGATACTAATTTCTTTGAGGCTGAAAAATCTGGGAGCACAGAGGGATGGTCTAGGCACAGCCAAGTTTGACAGCAGAGTGATGTCTATTATTCACCAACTAAACATCTCCCTCCAGCACTGCTACCTGACCATCATGGACAAAGGCCAAAGGAGCTAAGATCCCAAGAGACTAAGGACTCAGTACAGCATTCAGGATTAACTAGTTAAGGATAGGAAGGGAGAAGTTTCCCTGTCCCAGCATCAATTCAGAACCTCAGGCTACTTCTGGGTCTATAGCTAATGTGCCATCTCAGTGGTCTCAGCTACAGTCTGACTGCTCTATAAGAGTGTGCCCA
>PVIR01031492.1:0-19407 GCA_004026965.1 Petromus typicus
TGTCACAGCTCAGTGTCAGGCTGTGCCGCGGCTCTTAGCCACAGCTCGGCGTTACGCCTCTGGCTTGGGCCAATTTGAAGACTCTGGAACCCGATGGTCACTCCAAGACTGGAGAAAAACCCTTTATTAAGGCGGTGGGCTCGGAGGAGCTGGTACTCTGAAGCCGAGCGTTCTGCCAGCAAGGAGAGCCTTCCTTCTATAGGACTCTACAGGGTAGGTGAGCATGCTCACTGGGGCAGAGGGCGGAGTTGGAGAACATTCTGGTACAGGGGCCGGAGCTAGCAGAGCATCCCTGATGGGGGAAGAAAGGAAAAGGGAAGGGAAAGGAAGGGACGGAGAAGGAACGGGAGGCGAGGGCAGGGGGAGAAAGGCCGCGGCCACTGTCTCCTCCTCCGGAAGCATATTCCTCCAGGGTGGGGAGGGCTGGGAAAGGCGGCCAGTGATGTCACAAGGGTGGCCGGCATGGAAAGTTCCAGAAGGCTGATCGGGCGGAAGATCTATTGAGAAGGGGAGCCGTCCACCTTGCAGCCTCCCCTGGCCGCCATCACCTGGGCCTGACCTCGAGGGCGGCCAGGACCAGGAGGGGACAGTGCACTCACAGGCTTCCGGAGGAGACAGCTGTCACCCAGCTTTACGGAAGAACAGCCTGCCCGGGCAGCCACATGTCCACTATGCAGCGGGTAGGATGCTGTGGCCAGTTAAACCAGCCAGGGCCTGTGAAACTTTTAGAAGAGGACTTGGCCCACAGGAACGATCCATATGTGTGTGGTTCTTCTGTTAATTGTAATTAAAAATATATATTATATATTTTTAAAAAATTTTTGTGCTAACTAGGGATTGCCTAGGCTGGACCCAAGTGTGACTCAACTGAGCTTCATGAATAGCTTTATCCCCTACACCGTGCGATATAACGACCATGTGTGCAGCTGTCTTAGTCCCTTTCATGTTGCTGAGACAATGCTTGACTCCATGACTCCTTGGGAGAGAAGTTTGGTTTTGTCCACAGTTTGTATTGGTTTCAGTCACAGGGCTGGCTTCCAGGAGGATGGCATGGTGGAAGAGAGCCGCTCACAGCATGGCGAACGGGAAGCAGAAGGAAGGGAAAGGTCCCACAGGGAGAAAACCCCGCTAGGCCCGCCCACAGGGGCCGCCTCTTCCAATCAGACCCCGCCTCCTATCAGCGAGTCCTCTTTAAACTCCCATCTTCCGATCACCTGCCAACCGTCCCGTGGTGAAGTGTCTGAGGCTCTCGGGAAACACTTAGGTTGAAACTCTACCCGCAGCACTTGCGTTGTACCAGTTATTGTAAATCAGCCACAGATAATCCAAAATCCAGAGGGGGATGAGTGATTGCACATAAATCGTCCTACCTTTACAGAGCAACTTGAGCATCCACAGATTTGGGTATCTGGAGCTCATCTTTTTGATCTCACAATCTGAATTTTGACAAGCACATACAGTTTAATTTTGGTTTTAGGTTGAGCTTTTGTTTGGTTTGGTTTTTAGGGCGGAGACTCGCCCTGTAGGTCAGGTTGTGATTCTCTTGCCTCAGCCTCCCAGGAATTTGGAATATCATTAAAGCAAGTTGACTAGAGTGGGTAAATGTGGTCTTGTGAGAGTTTCCTTTCCTGTGAGAGACTTCAGAATATTTTCCCAACCATAAGGTTACCTGTAGTAGGTCTAGCCCTTATATTCTAATCACTTAAAAGTCCCAATGAGTATAGTGACACAGGCTTAGAATGCAAGCATTCTGGGAAGCTGAGGCAGGAGAATCACAAGTTTGAACTCAGCATGGACTACTCAGTGAGACCTTGTGGAAAAAGTATTGAGAATGTAGGTCAGAGTTAAGGTCCTGCGCTCAGTCCCCAGAACTGCAAAGAAAACCAGCCGAGTAAACAAATAGAATCTCTTTGGAAATATACAGAGCCTTACAAATCCTTTGTGCTATAGCATACGCTCTACCTTCTTCTATTCCTGAGCCCAGTGCAGACATCACTAATCAATCCCAGGACTCTAAGCAGCCATGTCAGATGACAGGCATTGCTTCTTTGCCAGCCTTGCTAAGTTTCTTTTTCTTTCTTTCTTTTTTTTCCCCCCTGAAGAACTGTGAAGAATGATTGCTGAGAACTTGAGGAGTTGAAACCCCAGTGGCTGAAGCAAAGGAAGCCGAAGTCTGTGGAATAGATATGAATGAAACACAGGGTATGTTGCTCCAGACAGCGTGAGGAGAGAATGAGTTCCAAAAGGGACCCCAGTATTCTTTACCTGTGACTCAGGCCTCAGCTGCTGGGTACTGACCCCGCTGGGGCCTGCTTCTATTCCTGGGAGGGTATGGGGGAAGCCTACAGTGTATGAGCGTCTGGGAGTCATGTGACATTAGCGAGAGAATTCTTCTTTCCCCCTTGGTTTTTCAAGACAGCGGCTCATTGTATAGCCCAGGCTGGCCTGGAACTCATGGGGATCTTCCTGCCTCAGCCTCCTGAGTGATTACAGACACATACCAGTTGGCCAGGCAATTGGGAGTCATTGCATGATCAGCATTTTAGAGCCATAACTAAACTCGAAGAGTGTCATGTGGTCCCAAACAGTCCCCATTACCAAGATACCTCATTATGAATATATGAACATTCTAAACCTTAAGAAAATTCAAAGACCAAAACACTTTTGGTCCCAAGCACTTTTGCAAAGAATATTGATGCTAGTTAATGAATCATGTACAAGGTTATTTATGGATAAAATGGAGGGATGGAGGGCTGCAGCATAATCAGTCTTTCTGTCTTTCTTTCTTTCTTTTTTTCTTTCTAGACATGGTCTCACTATGTAGCCCAGGCTGGCCTCAAACTCATGCCCATCTTCCTGCTTCAGCCTCCCAAGTGGCAGGATTACAAGCATGTATCACACTTAGCCCCGTACCATTTAACTTCTAAATATATTAGAAAACAAAATTATGCAACAGATGGTGGAAGGAAGAGATGTAATACAGAAAAGATAGCAAAAATGCTACCAGCTGTGCCTATGGTGTGTGGGTAACAAAGTTCTTATTTACCACACAATCCTTCAGTGTCTGCTTTTGTTTTGGGTAGTGGTACCAGAATAGAACACAAGGGCTTCACTTTTGTATTTTGAGACAGGGTCTCATTAAATTGTTAAACTTTCCAAACTAGGCTCAAACATGGGAACTTCCTGCCTTAGCCTCCTAGAGTGCTGGGATCACAAGGGTGCACCACCACAGCCAACTCAACGTTCTTATGTGGCTGACACTTTATAAGCTGTTGAAGGAAGTCACAAGAAAATAAATAAGAGAGGGAATTTGACGGGGCCAGTGTAGACCCTGTCATATTTCTCGCTCAGAGTGAGATGGACTCAAATCTTAGCCCCGAGAGTCCAGAAAGACACCGCGTCCACCCCCAGAGTTACCAAATGGATGAGAACATTTGCCACCCTGTCCTTTCTTTCCCGTTCACTGTTGCAGTGGCCTCCAGGCTGTGGACCACCCATCGGGACGGAGAGGTCGCCCTCAGGCTGTCAAAACTCGGGCCAGGCCATGAGGCACCGGTGACCATCCCTGAACTGTTCCAGGAGTCAGCCAAGCGATTCGGGGCACACCCAGCGCTCACCTGGAGGGGCACGCAGAAGTGGGAGGGACTGAGCTTCGCCCAGTACTACGAAGCCTGCAGGAGGGCCGGGAGGGCGCTGATCAAGGTAGGCACGGTGCCCTGGAGCCCCACAGCCCACACCGGCCTCGAGGCGCAGACGTCGTGCTGGAAAACTTGAGTCCTTGACTTGCAGCTGCCCCATTGCTCTCTGTGAAGGCAGCCGCCACTGCCACATTGTTGCATTTGTGTGTCCTTGTGTGTGCGCTGCTCATGTTTTATGCGCCAACATTTTTACACACATGGTAATGTGTGCACCCTCAGTTCCACACCTTTTATTTCTTTTCTTTTCTTTTTCTTAGTTTTTTGGAGACAAGGTCTCACTCTGTAGTTCAGGCTGGCCCTGAACTCACTATGGAGCCCAGGCAAGCCTTGAACTCACAGCAACCCTCCTGCCTCTGCCTCTCGAGTGCTGGGATGACAGGTGTGAGCAGACATGCCCATATTTCTTTTTTTTTTTTTCAAAAATAACATTACTGTATTCTCTCAGAGCTCTACAGGTTACAAGCCCAAAATCTACGCTGTGACTACTGGCGCAGAGTCTTCACAGTTTTAGTTTGTCACCTTTGTTATCAGCAAAGTGCTCTCATTTCCAATAGGCAGCACTGGGGGGCTCACTAGGGCACCAGCAGGCTGAGCGTGGCCGGCTGTCTCTGCGAAGTGCTGGGCCTTGGTTTGGAATGACCCCACGGTCGAGTGACGCGTCCATCTCCCCTCCTCTCCGAACAGGAGAGGACCTGTGCTGTCTCTCCTGGCTGGTACGAACTGCCCTCCAGACTGTCCCTTATGGTCTCAAAGTCAGACACGTGAGGCTGGGGGCTATTACTCGAATCTCTGGACTTCTGCTTCTGCTAGCAATGGCCAAATGTTTCTTACTTTCTTTTTTATTATTTAACCATCAAATTTTTCCCCTTCTTTATTAGTTTCTACCCCCCTCATTTTCCCTTTGAACATCTTCCTATTTTGTAATACCTGTTATACATTTTAGAACTCATTTATACCTTCAGTTCCTCATATCAGAGAAAAGATACAGTATTTACACATCTGTGTCCTGCTTATTTCACTTCTGAGTGTGTCCTCAAGGTCCATCCATTTGAGTATAAATGACTCAAATTTATCATTCTTTATGGCAGAGTAATACTCCATTTTACAAAAAAAGCTACATCTTCTTTATTCAGTCTCCTGTTAATGGGCGTTTGGGTTGTTTCCAAGATTTAGCAATCACAAACCGAGCTGCCGTGCATATTGGTGCACATATGTCACTGTGATATAAATCTTTTAATTCTTTTGTGTATATACGTAGCAGGGGAGCAGCAGGGTGAAATAGGACCCCTAATCGGAGTTTTCTGAGGACTCTCCACACTGCTCTCCACAGTGGTTGCATCAGTTTACACTCCCACCAACAGTGGAGGAGGGCTCCTGTCTCCCCACAGCCCTGTCAGCATTTGTCGGTGGGTTTCATAATAGCAGCCATTCTCTGTGGAGTGAGATGAAACCTCAGTGCTGTTTTCTTTCTTTTTTTTTTTTTTTTTTTTAGGTTTTTTGAGACAGGGTCTCACTTTGTAGTTCAGGCTGGCCCTGAGCTCAGCCTCCAACTCACATCTCAGCAATCCTCCTGCCTCTGCCTCCCGAGTGCTGGGATTACAGGCGTGAGCCACCACGCCCGGCACTGTGGTATGTGGTACTGGTTGCTGCTGGGGGTGAGTCTCCACACCCAGTATTGTTATGTGGTTACCGGGGAATCGAACCCGGGCCCTTGCGCTTGCAAGACAGGCGCCGGAACCACTGAGCTAACTCCCTGGCCCCCGATCATTGTATGTGGTTAATGGGGACCTCGCACTTGCAAGGCAGGCACCCAAACCACTGAACTAAATCCCCGGCCCCAGAAGCTTTTTAATAAGATGAGATCCCAGTTGTTGATTCCTTCTGCTCATTTCTACGCTACCGAGGTGTTCTGGGTTTTTTTTTTTCCACAAAGTCTTTCCCTAAGTCAGTGTTCACAAGAGTTCTACCTAACCTGTTCCCCAGCAGGCTTCCTGTTTTAGTATTTAGGTCTCTAATCCACTTTGACTGGAGTTTAGCCCATGGCCATAGTTCCTTTTGTGCATGTATCACTTAGTTGCTGCTGTGTAACAAATAACCCCGGAGTGACTTGAATGACACACACCTATTATCCGGCACATGCAGAGGGTCAGGAGGTCAGCACAGCCGAGCCGCCCTCCAGCCCGCGCCGCCGCCCCTCCTGACCTTTCGTCCCAGCATGTGGGGCTTTCCTTCATTCCTATGCGTGCTCCTGTTCGTATTCTCTCTCTCTTTCCTCATTTCTTTCTTCCTTCCTTTTTCTCTCTTCCTTGAACGAAAGGTTCACTCCCAAGCTTCCTCCACGGCAACTGCTGACCCCGTCCCCGTGGCTGTCCCCACACATCTGCGATGGGTTCGTCTCTCCTGCAGGATGGCTCCTCTTCACCTTCGTGGAGCCTGGTCCTCCCCCCTTATTTGTAAACATCCAAGCTCCAATCAGAAATTAATCAGCCCATCTGTACATCAGTGGGAACACTGACTATTGTGAGGCTGGTCCCCGTCACTGAGATGGACCCTGTCGCCTCACCCTGACCCACCAGTGAGCAGATGCCATTATTAATCTTGATCCCCATGACTCATAAAGCCAACAAAATTGGAGGAGACCCCCAGAATGAAGGGGTTCTCTCTGCAGGATGGTCTAATTCATCACAAAAACCACAAATACCACAAAAACTACAAAAGCGAGACCCTGTCTCAAAAAACCTAAAAAAAAAAGCAAATTCATACCCACTCAGACGGTTATGAAGTTCTTTTAATTTAAGAAAACATAAAATAACAAAGGCTGTTGAAGATGTGGAGAAACTGTAACCCTCGTGCACCGTTGGGTGTGAAAAGGTGTGGCCACTGGAGAAATGAGTGTGACGATTCCTCACGAAGTAGAGCCGGCATTGTACAGTCAGCCGGCCCATTTCTCAGCACTCTGAACACTCATATCCACAGCAGCGTTATTCACGTAGCGAGGCGGTGGAGGCCCCAGATGGGGGTGGCGCCGGGGCCGAGAAGGGGACGGGAGTCAGGACTTCATGGGAAGGCTTCAGTTTGGGGAGACGAGGGCGTTCTAGAGACGAACCGTGGTGACAACCGCACCGCTGTGCAAATGTGCTTAATGCTCCTGAAGTGTACACACCCACCCCGTGGGGTGAGAAGCGGGGTGCGGGGTGCACACCTGTAGTTCCAGCTCTCGGGAGGCTGAGGCGGGAGGCTTTCCATGGGTTTATCACCGGTCTAGGCTACAGAGAGTTCAAGACCAGCCTGAACTGCTGTCTCATAAAACCATAAAAAGTGAAGGTGATAAAATCCGTGTTATACATATTCCATTGCTGTACTAAAAATGAAAAGTGCCGTATTGTGCTGAGCGAGGCCGACAAGCCTCCCACAGACACAAAATATCACCCCCACCCTTTCAGCTCAGCGGCCTCTGCCCCGTGTGACCCCTTCGAAGCGGTTTCCTCACATCCTACCGATCAAATCACCATCAGAAGTGAAAGTGTGTGTCGACTTGCGTTTTCTGTTTGTCTCCTTTTTCCTTTCCAGCTGGGCTTGCAGCGTTTCCATAGTGTGGGGATCCTGGGCTTCAACTCCCCCCAGTGGCTTATTGCGGCTCTGGGCGCCATCTTGGCAGGGTAAGGCCACCATCTTGGATTTTCCGGAGTGTTCCCATAGGCTGGCTCGAATGTAAGGAGGATTGTCAACTGGAGTCCCAGGTCAGCAGCCAAAATACAGGGTGCGATAGAAAACTACAGTGGATATTTAAACAGAAAAGAAAATTGGTTCTAGTGAAAGCCACATGGGCCTGAATCCCCTCAAAATCTGCCCTCTCACTTCAAACACTTTGTCTCACCGTTCTTCCAACTCTGTGGAGCAGTTTGGAAATCATCTTTCTTTTTTTAAAGGTTTTTTTGGCATAGGGTTTTGCTTTGTAGTTCAGGCTGGCCCTGAGCTCAGCCTCCAACTCTCATCACAGCAATCCTCCTGCCTCTGCCTCCCGAGTGCTGGGATTACAGGCGTGAGCCACCACGCCCGGCACTGTGGTATGTGGTACTGGTTGCTGCTGGGGTGAGTCTCCACACCCAGTATTGTATGTGGTTACCAGGGATCGAATCCGGGCCCTTGCGCTTGCAAGACAGGCGCTGGAACCACTGAGCTATATCCCTGGCCCTGGAAATCATCTTTCCTCAGGAAGGAGAACAGATGGGAGGAGCCAGAGAGAGAGACAAACCCTTGCAGGCTCCACCCCGTGCAGGCTCCACCCCTAGTAGCACATCAGCCCTGAGCTCTCTGAGGGGTGAATTCACTGGTGAGAATCTGCAAAGATGTTCAGAGTCAGGAGCCAAGAGAAAATCAAAATCAAAACCAGAGCAGATGCCCCAAGACCACGTGAGAACTGAAGACTACGCGTGTCAGGCCAGACTGATGGCCCACATCTGTCCTCCCAGCACTTGGGAGGCTGAGGCAGGAGGACTGCTGTGAGTTCGAAAGCAGCGTGGGCTCCACGATGACAGCTTATCTCAAACCTGCCTCTGCCTCCCGAGGGCTTGGATAACAGGCGTGAGTCACCAGGCCCGACAACTGAGAATGTGTGTGTGTGTGTGTGTGTGTGTGTGTGTGTGTGTGAGCGGCGCGGTACCGGGGATCCAACGCAGGCTCTTGTGCAACACCACTTGAGCTAAATTCTTACTCTTGTCATTATTGTTTCTGTCCAACTTTTATCATTGTTCAGCTGGGGAGGAACGAAGCAAGAGCCTGGGCTTCAAACTCAAGATCTGTTTGCAGACCTTTCCCCTCCCTGGTCTGCCAGGCCCGTCTACCTGAGGGATGTGGACACATGTACACATTTTCTTTTCCCAGAGGCTTCTTTGTCGGTATTTATGCCACCAGCTCTGCCAACACTTGTCAGTATGCTATCACACATGCCAAGGTGGACGTCTTGGTGGTGGAAAACGATCAACAGCTACGGAAAGTCCTTTCGGTAAAACCCTATCTACCACTGCTATTCCGAGTTATCCAGCCAGGTGCAGATTTGCTTTCTTATAGATGCTCAGGATAGAATGGTGGATGGGATTTGGGTGAGTGGGATGGTAGGTTTGGGTGTGAGGTTACCTGCCTGTCATCTCAGCTACTTGGGAGGCTGAGGCAGGAGGATCTCAAGTGTAAGACGCCTGGGCAATTCAGTGCGATCCTGTCTCAGAATAAAATGGTGTGGGAGTGCAGCTCAGAGGTAGAGCGTTTGCTCCACGTGAAGAAAAAGCCTGGCATTCGGTCCTCATTACCACAAAAAGAAGAAAAACAGTGGGCGGCGGGTTTGGCCCTGTGAACAGGTTTGGTAAAGTCCTCCATGACCACACGGATACCTGGTGAAGCTGTCTTTGGGTGGGAGCTCAGTGAGATGCAAGAGTTTAATTTCCAATTTAGTTTCGTTTAACACCCAATCTCCACTATAAAAGGCACCGACGTACTGTCCTATAAACACTTCAATATTTATTCTTTTAGAACTATTACGATTTCACATTTGCACTGATATTTTCTTCACTGCTTGCTATTGTCTTTTTAAAAACGAGTTTAACATTTTCTTCTACTTCTTCCCTAAATTCTACTGCTTCCTGTTTCGTTTTGTCCTCCTATCAAGCAGTTTCTGCCCTGAGCACTTGTATGTTTGCTTTGTGCTCTTGCTCTCTAGATGTGGATGTGTCTTTACATTTTAAAGTTTATGTTGAACTGTAATTTTCTTTTGCTTTCAGTGGAACGTCCGAGACGTTATCTTTGTGCATAGTGATTTACGGACCACTCCTCTCTCTCTCTCCCTGTAGTGTCATCTGAAGTGATGTTTTCAGTGTCTCACGTGGATTTGAGTAAACCTCAGTCTGCATGATCGGGTTTTGGTAGGAAGTTTCTGATGGGGAGGACAATCCTGGGAGAATCCTAGATGGCTGGATTCAGAGCTCAACAGCAACTGTGACCACTTCTGGTATAACCTTTTAGAGCTTTCAGTGGTGCAAACAGCCCACTGCAGCATGTATGCTGGAAGTGTGCCACCCGGGTCCTACATCATCGCCCAGGGTGAGCATGTCTTCAGTTTGTAGTATCTCCAGAGAAGAAATATCTCCTGATGGCATCCTCTGGACCCCCTGTCCCGATGTCTCTGATCCTGTCACCTCTGAAATGAGGGAACACGATGTCCACAGTTTTTTGAGACCGGGTCTCACTAAGTAATTCATGCTAGCCTTGACCTCATCATGTAGCACAGGCTGGCCTTGATCTCACAGCAACTCTCCTGCCTCAGCCTCCCAAGTGCTAGGACTACAGGCATGTGCCCCATGCCTGGTGCACTGTCCACACTTAGTGAAAATCTAGCTAAGCTGTTTGAAATCTCTACCCCCTCTGTCACATCTGTGATTCCTGCTTCCTCACCTCACTGAAAGAAGACAGTCTTCTACTCTATCTCCAGCCTTCAGCTCTCTGATATTTTGTCAGTACAGGGGATTAAGTCTCTGCACTGAGCTACATACCCAGTGTGCTTTTTTATTTTGAAGCACAAATCTCACCAAATTGTTAACGTGACTATGCTGGATTTAAACTGGTGATCCTCCTGCCTCAGCCTCCTAGAGTGCTGAAATTACTTCCTAAAGTGCTGTTTCTGTTATCCATACGGTGTCTCTCTTTGTTCTTGGAGAAATACGCTCTGCAACAGTGGTGGTGGGAGAGTGTGGGCCTCCTTCCTGTCCCGAATCCTTACCAAGTTTCCTGCTCTGGACTTTGCTCCACACTGTCTCCACGGCCGCAGGCTCGTATTATATTTGGTCTCCCAGGCATAGAGCAGTACCTGAACTATTTCTGTCTCCAAGTTCACGAAAAGTGCAGTTTGTGGGGGACTCAGTGTTGCAGCTGCTCTGAGAAATTCAAAACCAGGTTCCAAACCGGCTGCGAGGCTGCCCTTGGCGATCTCTGTTTTGGAGTAGGAATTACAGCTCCTCCCTGCTTGCAACCTCCACCCTGGCGAGGTTTCCTGTGTCCCCCGATTCTATACCACCTTCACCATCTTTTCTCCCTCCACGTCTGTCCGGGTGGCCGGAGTCCACGGAGAAGCGGATTCTGGGGCTGTCCTCGCAGACGGGACCGTGGAGGCCGCACCCCGTCTTCCCGGCTGGGTCGCAGCCCCCAGCCCTGGAACGCAGGGATCCATCCGCAGGACCGGACCGGCGCGGGAGAGCTCTGACCGGCCCGCCCGAGTCACACGGAACTCTCTTCCAGATTCCACAGAACAAGGTGGAGACGCTGAAAGCGATCGTCCAGTACGACATGGAGCTGAGCGAGAGCGCCAACAACCTGCACACGGTGCGCGCGGGCGGCGGGGCGGGAGGCGCGGCGGGCGGCGCGCGGACGGGAAGGGGGCGGGGCGCGGCGGGGCCTGTGTGGGCGTGGCATCGCCGAGGAGTGGGTGGGGCCACCGGTGGGGTGGGGCTCGCAGAGGAAGTGGGTGGGACGTTTTCTTTCTAGCATTAATACGTTGATTATGGTTGCTTACTACTGCAAAACAACTTCCCCCTAAAATTGTTAGTTTAATCAGTAATTATTTCATTGATTCAGTTTTTAGAACATTCAAGTAGCAGAAAAATGCCCCAAAGTTGAAAGTCAGGTATATTAAAATACATTTTTACACAGGGCGTGGTGGTGGACGCCTGTAATCCCAGCGCTCAGGACGTAGAGGCAAGAGTTTGAGGCCAGCCTGAACTGCTCAGTGAGACGCTGCCTCAAAAACAACAGCACATTTTAAAAATTTATTTTAATTAACAAGTAGAAATTGTGGCTATTCTAGTATACAACATATTTTGATATCTGTATACATAGTGAGATGGCTGAATCAAGCCACTTAGCATATATATGACTGCAAATACCTTTTTTAGTGCGAATACAAATTCTATTCTCTAAGCAATTTTTAGATACACAACTCTATTTTAGTTTAAATTCTTTCTTATATCCAACCCATTATGTATTATAACTTTATTTTCAGGTTTTAATAGATGTAAAGTCATCAATAATGCTTTGTTAAAACCGTTGACCACTTAAAATATGTAAAAATGACTTGTGAATAGCACAAAAATAATAATAAGCAGAGATAATGTATATTAAATATCCTAAAATATTTATAGCGATATCAATCCTGTCTTTAAGTAGATGTTTTCAAGTATCTGGAATTCTTTTTCATGATTTGCTAAAAACTTTTTTATTAAGTTCCATTTGCATTTCATAATATATTGATCTTCACAGCTTCTTAAAAAAGGAAGGTTTATTTGTCCTTTTGAACAGATTTAGTCATGTCTGTTATAACATTCACACAACGATAACCACACTAGCTAGTTGGTAAAATCAGAAAGTAGACATTGTGTTTAACAGATACTCACTTGATAAAAGACAGATGAAAGAAATTTAAATATGTAAAAATTGTACGTGGATGCAAATTTTCTGCTTGCTTTGCTGTCATCAGATTTTTTGGCATTAAGAGTAGCTTTTACAATGTTGCCCTAGACTAGTGGTTTCTGGGTTGTTTCTCTTGTGGGTGTGTTTCTAGTTTTTGTGCTCTGCGCGTGGTCGCCAGGCTTCACCCAGCCCCGAGCTGTGCTGTGCCCCCGCCCTCGGTCCGTCCCTATCTCTGTGTGTTGTCTCTGTGTGCAACCTCTCTGGCTGCAACTTCAAGATCTGTGGACTCATTTGGCGGCTCGGATTGCTATAGAGAATGTCTTAGCGGGGTGGCACACACCTGTCACCCCAGCACTCAGGAGGCTGAGGCAGGAGGATTGCAAATTCAAGCTGAGCCTGGACTTGGTGAGACCCTGTCTCAAAATAAAAACTAAAAGAGGGCTGAGCTATATCCCAGTGCAGAGATCCTGGGTTCAATCCTGGGAGAGGGAGAGGGGAAAAAAAGAAAGAAAATGTACCCCACTACAGTGTCCTTTTGAGCCAGAAAATGTTTAATCTTTAAACAGAAGATCTTTTAACAGAAGCCCCTTTATGCCAAAGGAGAGGGTTGGGTTTTGTTTGTTTTGTTTTGCCTGTGTAAGGTATATTCTGTTACCAAAGCTGAGCAACAGTAGATTTAATTGATTTCTGAGGTTCAGTATCACTTTTCAAATAACAGAATTATTTTTTTTTCTTTTTCTTTTTTCTTTTAGTTTTTTGAGACAGGGTCTTACTTTGTAGTGCAGGCTGGCCCTGGACTCACTATGTAGCTCAGGCGAGCCTCCAACTTGTGGCAATCCTCCTGCCTCTGCCTCCCAAGTGCTGGGATGACAGACGTGAGCCACCACATCCAATAGGAATTATTTTTTAAAAAGAAGGTGCAGGGGCACCTTTTTTTTTTTTTAAAAAAAGAGAAGAGCCTTGCTGCGGCCACAACAAGTCCCACTTATTTATTTATTTTTAATTGACACATAGCTATTCATATTATGGGCTACAATGTGGGATATCTTTTTGTTTTTGTTTGTTCATTTGTTCTTGAGACAAAATTCTGCTCTGTAACCTTGAACTCTCGGTTATCCTCCTGCTGCATCCTCCCAAGTGTTGGGGTTACAATTACAATTACACCACCGCGTCTAACTTCAGAAATGTCCATTTATATATAACACTAGGACAATGACCAACTAGGCAACTGATGAGAATTACAAGTACTTTAGAAGTTCCAAATAACCAGCGACAGCCTTTTAGGTCGCAATTTGAAAGCTTCCTTGTTTAGAAATAGCCCTGACAAAGCCGTCTCTATGGAGTCAGCCACTTAGGCTGAGTGAGGCAGAAGGATCTTAAGTTCAAGTCCAGCCCTGGCAACTTAGCGACTTACTGAGACCGGCTCAGAAATAAAAAGGACTAGAGATCAAGTTCAGGTGTACAGCCTCGCTGGGCTCGATCTCCAGTACTGTAAATAGCAAACAATCAGAAACCTTTTTAACCAGGTCTCTCTCCCCCGCTCATACTGAATCAACAGCCCCCTGGGTTTTGGGTTCAAAGTGGCCTTCCAGGGTGCTGAGTGCCATCCTGGCCTCCACCCGCTAGGTGGCAGTATCACCCTCTCTGCTGCCAACACCGAAGCTGTCTCCAGAAATTGCTCTGGGTCCCCAGGGAGGCGGAATCACCCCTGGCTGAGAACACCGATTGATTGATTGATTGATTGATTGATTTTTAGGTTTTTTGAGACAGGGTCTCGCTTTGTGGTTCAGGCTGGCCCTGAGCTCAGCCTCAAACTCACATCACAGCAATCCTCCTGCCTCTGCCTCCCGAGTGCTGGGATTACAGGCGTGAGCCACCACGCCCAGCACTGGTATGTGGTACTGGTTGCTGCTGGGGTGAGTCTCCACGCCCAGTATTGTATGTGGTTACCGGGGATCGAACCCGGGCCCTTGCGCTTGCAAGACAGGCGCCGGAACCACTGAGCTAACTCCCCGGCCCGAGAACACTGATTTATTAGGAAGTTTTATGGCATCAAACTGCATTTGCTTCACTACAAGGGTGGGTAGACCCGAGGGTCTTAAAATTCTGTCTGGGAACACATTTAGTAGGACAGAGAACTAAGGGGGAACTCAAACACGAAATGGCAGGATTAAAAATGGCAGAAGGAGGCACTGAACTCGGAATGGGCCCTGGCAGCACCGGCCGCTTCTGGAGAAATGAGCAGTCACGGTGTCTCCGCACCCTGTGGCTTCTTGGGCCCTCGGTGGGAGAAATTCTTCGGGTGCTTCTTAATCTTCACTTTGCGGCCCCAAATTCATGGGAGCACGGCCTGCAGGCGCACCGTCTTGGTCCGCAGGCCTCTCCCCGATTTATCTGCGATGTGACCCGGGACAAGGGGATGACACAGCTATTATCAGCATGGATCCCATTGGCTGCTGGTGACAAACGCTTGATTCCAAATCTCGCAAGCAGCAGAGGATAGTGTGTTTGGCCCCGGAAGTGGCATCCTCGAAACCGGGTGCTCAGGAGATGTTCCTCTGGCCCCCGTTTGCTTTCATTCATGGACTCGCCCGAGTCTTGCTTTCTCTTGTAATCCTGAGATGAGTCAGCGTCTTTTGGAACTACATCTTGGCACCGTCTGTGAGATTGGGCCTCTTCAAGTCACATGCTCAGACTCTATCCAATCCCCATGACCCACGTTGGTGGACTATTCCGGCTTCATCCAATCAGAGTGGACCTCGAGCCGGGGCGCAGTCGGTGCTGTCCGATCAACACTGAGAAGTAGCGGGTGAGCCTGGACGCGCGGGAGAACAGTGCTCAGCAGCGTCCGGCTTTCTGTCCGCAGTGGAATGATTTCATGGAGCTCGGCAGCAGTATCCCCGACAGCCAGCTGGACCAGATCATCCAGAGCCAGAAGGCCAACCAGTGTGCGGTGCTCATCTACACTTCGGGGACCGTGGGCGAGCCCAAGGCGGTGATGCTCAGTCATGACAACGTAAGCGGAGTCCTCCCTCCCGCCTCCGCCCCTGGCCTGGTGCATCCTCCCCCACAGCCTGAGCGGCCTGGGAGATGTCCTCAGGATATAACACCGTAATTCCTTTTTAAATCCTCCCATTTGAGGAAGATCTGTCTCCCTACTTCCTATTACCTAGCCTTTGTTTTGCAGTTTATTTATACTTTGGGGAATAGCTGAGTCTAATGGAATTTCTAGTTTTAATTATTTTTTTTCTTTCTTTCTTTCTTTTTTTTTTTTTTTTTTTGAGATAAGGTCTTGCTTTTGTAGTTCAGGCTGGCGCTGAGCTCAGCCTTGAACTCACAGCAATCCTCCTGCCTCTGCCTCCCGAGAGCTGGGATTACAGGCGTGAGCCACCACGCCCGGCACTGTGGTATGTGGTACTGGTTGCTGCTGGGTGTGAGTCTCCACACCCAGTATTGTTATGTGGTTACCGGGGAATCGAACCCGGGCCCTTGCGCTTGCGAGACAGGCGCCGGAACCACTGAGCTAACTCCCCGGCCCTTGCATTCTTGTTTTTGTTTTGTTTTGGGTACCGGGGTTCCAAGTCAGGACCTTGTGCTTGTGAGGTAGGTGCCGGAACCACTGAGCTAGATCCCCGGCCCTGCATTCTCTTACTGAGCCCTCAGCCATGTCTCTGCCTTGGAGCCAGCGGGCCATGGACCACACTCTCTGAAGCCGTGAGCCCAAATTACCCTCGCCTTTAAGTTGCACTTTGTGGCAGCACTGCCGAGCTGACTGGGAGGAGGTACTGGTCAGGGTGTGACAGTGTGAGTGTGGGTCCTCAGCGTGGGGTTGAGGGTGGCTTCAGAGGGCGTGCTGGAGTGCAAGGGTGATCTGGTCACTGCTGGATCAGTAAAGCTGGGTGCACCATGAAAAAATAAGCCTTTGAGCTGGCATGGCAGCACACACCTGTCATGCCAGCACCCTGGAAGGCTGAGGCAGGAGGGTCTCAAGGCTAAGGACGCCCTGGGCAACTTAGTGACCCAGGGAGACCTTGTCTCCAAAAATCAAAAAGGGGGGGGAGATGGAGCACTGTGGAAAAGTCCTGGCTCCATCCTCATGCGATGAAAATGAACAAAAAAGCCAGAGGTTTGGAGCTGGAGAGTGCTGCCTGCTAAGTGATCACAGCCCACAAGGGCGCCTGCGGGTGAGGATGGTCACTGGACTGTCCCCGTGTTCCAGATCACATGGACGACCGGGGCCATGGTGCAGGCGCTGGGGCTCCCCGCCAACCCGAAGGGCCAGGAAAGGATCCTCAGCTACCTGCCGCTCAGCCACATTGCCACGCAGATGATGGACATCTGGGTCCCCCTGAAGATCGGGGCACTCACGTACTTTGCACAGCCGGATGCTCTCAAGGTGAGGCCAAGGGAGGCCTGGCTTCCAGCCCCCGGGGTAGCCCTTCTGCAGATGCTGCTTTGGGTTTGGAGTTTTTTGTTGTTTATTTTGTTTGAGACAGTGTCAGTATGGTGTTCAAAATGAGCTTAACCTCACAATGTGCCCAGGGTGGGCTTAAACTCATAGTGATCCTCCTGCCTCAGCCTCCTGAGTGCTGGGATGACAGTCACGTGCTACCACGCCCCCCCCCCAGGCTTTGAGGCTTTTGAAATGACTTTTTTTTCCTTGTTTTTTTTTTTTTTTTTTAAAGCAAGGTCTCATTATGTAGTCCAGACTGGGCTCAGACTGCCAGAAATTCTCCTGCCTCAGCCTCCTGAGTACTGTGAGAACAGACACGCATCACCATGGCCTGTATTTCAGACACTTGTTGTTGTGTTGGTATTCATCTCCATTTTTAAAACATATGTGATACCACCTTGTCCTCATTTTTCTTTTCTTCTTGGTACTGGGTAGGACACCCAGAGCTATTCTACTGAGCTGCATCCCTGGCCCTTGTTTTATTTTGAGGCAGGGTCTCACTAAGTTGCCCATCCTGGCCTGGAACTTGTGATCCTCCTGCCTCAGCCTCTGGAGTAGCTGGAACAACTGCCATGTGTCACAGTGCTGGGCTCAACTTTTCCTGACTTAGCACATTTTAAATACTAGCTGCTACCTCTCGGTGTGGTAGGCGAGGCTTAGCTTCCCGTGTCCCCATCTCCTGTCTGGGTCTTGTATCTTACTTTCCTGTCTGATCTGATTACCCCGGGTTCTCTCCTCCTCCCGGCCTCCCTCCTCTGTGTGCAGTCATGTGTCTGTCGTGGGTGTCTGTGTGTGTTTAGCCACACTGTGTAGCTCAGGCTGCCCTTGAACTCATGGCAATCCTCCTGCCTCAGCCTTCCACATGCTGGTATGACAGGTATGAGCCTCCATACCTGGCTGACTATGCTGTTTTTAGCCCCACTTGTCCCTGTGCCCCTGGGCTTGACCACCTTGAAAAAGTAACGTGTCACTTTTTGGGACTCCCTGCAGTTCTGGTAAACCAGACCTGTTTACCACCCTGCTTCATTGTCAGAGACAATAACTTCTCCAAATGTTTTCATTCTTTGCTAAAATCACCTTGCCTGTTCTAGGCCTTCTGTGTCTCTGCATAAAGTGTAAGACCAAGCCAGTGTGGCGTCACTGGCATTTTATTCCAGCTACTCGGGAAGCTGAGGCCAGGGGGTCACAAGTTCGAGGCTGCCAGCCTGGGGATGTACCTCAGCGGCACCGCACCTGTCTGGCAAGCATAAGGTCCTGAATTCAGTCCTTGGTACCAACAACACCAAAGAATTTAAGTGCCAAATGTGGTAGCTCACGCCTATAATCCCCCCCACTCAGGAGGCAGAGGCAGGAGGATCGCTGTGAGTTCCAGGCTCACCTGGGCTACATAGTGAGCTCGGGGCCAGCCTGAACTACAAAGCGAGACCCTGTCTAAAAAAACAAAGTTTAAGGCTGGCTTGGATAACTTAGTGAGATTCGGTCTCAAAAGAAAAATAAAAAAGGGGGCCGGGGATTTAGCTCAGTGGTTCCTGCACCTGTCTTGCAAGCGCAAGGACCTGGGTTCGATCCCCGGTAACCACATACAATACTGGGTGTGGAGACTCACACCCAGCAGCAACCAGTACCACACAACACAGTGCTAGGCGTGGTGGCTCACGCCTGTAATCCCAGCACTCGGGAGGCAGAGGCAGGAGGATTGCTGTGATGAGAGTTTGAGGCTGAGCTCAGGGCCTGCCTGAACTACAAAGCGAGACCCTGTCTCAAAAAACCTAAAAAAAAAAGAAAAAGAAAAAGGGCTGGAGCTTAGCTCAGTGAGAGAGTACTTGCCTAGCACACACGAGGCCCTGGGTTTTGTCACCGTCGATAAGTGGGTGCAAAACAATCTTCACATCAGCTTGACACATTCTGTGACAGAATCTGCCTGGATTTCATGCCCAGGATTGCGCTGAATTTATGGGTCTGTCTGTGGGACAATCTTGCCTCCCTTTCTACAGCTGTATACTATTCCACATGTGCCAGGCTTTAACTGTCTTAACATGTAACATTCTATTACAGAGCATCTTGAGCATTAGAGCATACAGAGCATTTCCCTGCATATCTGTGTCCTTCAGCTAAATGCCTTCATCCACAGAACTGAAGTCACTGATTGGCCCTTGAAATATTAATCGTGCCTGAGTACGGAGGCCCACGCCTGTAATCCTAGCATTCTGGGAAGCTGAGGCAGGAGGATTCCATGTTTGAGCCAAGCCCGGGCTACTTAACAAATGAGGGAGGCCTTATGTCAAAACAAAAAAAAATTAAAAGCAGGTGGGGGTATCTGTGGCTCAGTGTGAAAGCCCTGGTTTAATCCATTAGCACCAAAAACTTATTTTAATTAAAAAGTTGATAGTATTTTCACATTACCTTCCTAAAATATCAGTTGCTGCATCCCATCCAATCCTTGGAAGTAAAACAAAAATCTGATTGGCCGCCAGCCAGCCAATGATTTGGCCTCCTCGAGTTGGGCCCCTCCTTGGTCCCAAGGGGAAGGGAAGGTTCTCTGGCTGGCTTAGGTGGGAGGATGGGGAGAGATGATGTTTGGGGTGATGAATGTCACTGCTGTGACTAACACAATGGGGTCTCCGCAGGGAACCTTGATAAGCACTCTGAAAGAGGTAAAGCCAACCATCTTCTTTGGGGTGCCCCGAATTTGGGAGAAGTTTCAGGACACCATAAAAGTAAATGTTACTAAGTTCTCAAGCCTGAAGAAGAAGATGTTCCTCTGGGCCAAAATGATTGGTTTAAAGGTCCACACAAAACAGATGC
>PVIR01031493.1:0-19395 GCA_004026965.1 Petromus typicus
CAATGTTGCCCCCAACTTTTTCCACACTCGCTTCTTAATATTCCTCCCTTGGCCTCTGCTCTTCTTCATTCTCAGGGTTCTACAGCCTACCCGCTAGCAGCAGCCACGCCGCTAGTGCTGTTTTGTGGGCATCGCACAGGCCCAGTATCTCTGCTTCCGGTTGCCTCTCAGGGCCTGGCTCGGACAGCTGCCCCCCTGCTGCCCAGCAGCCCCCCAGACTGTCCTCACTGTCTGCTGTGAGAACAGCCAGCCGCCCTAACAGGCCACTCGGCCTACGGACCACGCTCGGGACCATGTTCATGAATTCAGCAAAGAGGACAAAGACTTGACCCCTCACTGGACTCTTCTCCACTCTGCTGCCTAATGTCAGTCCAGGCTCCGCTCCCAAGTGAGCAAGCCGGCACCCAAAGCAGCCGGCAGCTCCTGCATCTCCCAGGGGCGCTGGAAATGGAGGTTCTCAGGTCTCCTGGGTGTGCACAGTCTGAATCTCTGAAAGCAAGACCAGGAGACGATTCTACTACAATCCTCACAAGATCTGCACATACGCAGCAAAGTGTCTGAGACACTATTAGACCGGTGCTTGTCCCAACACGCATTCTGACTCAGTGGGTCTGGGGCAAAAAACATTAGTAAATCCTAACAAAAGCAAGTGTCCTGACCCGCTGCTTTCCTCAGCAGCCCTGGGGTGATGCTGGGCTGAGGGCCACCTCGGAGTGGTAAAGTCTAACAAAGTCAGCGCAGAAAGGATGAAGATCCTAATCCTGGCCCCCAGAATGATCAATTATGAGCAGTTCCTGCTCAGAAGGTAAGGCATACTATTTATTCGATGCATTTGAGAGGAGAATCATTTCATTACTCAGTGAGCTAATCAGCTCTTACCACAGGTCCTTCCTTGAAGCGACTGCTGAACCATTTCAACTAACAGGCAGATTCTTGTGAAGCTCTTGCAAGTAAAAACTACATGAATCATGTCACTTTCCCTTAGTGAATAGCACAGATCTGCCTCACAAATGTTTGCTGAATGAATGAGTGATATGCAGGTTGTCGCCACTAAACAGCAAGGAGCATCCCCTATTTGGGGGAAATGTAGGAAATGTCTTTCTGTCAGAAGGAAGTGCACCAGGCGGAACAAACTAGAATATTATCTTGCCTCTGAGTTGACAGAAGAGAAGATAATTAACTAAAAGTGGCAGTGCTTTGCTTTGATTTTACAGCACTTATTAGTTAATGCAGTCATTCTGTTGGGCCTGAAATAATTACACCAATTTCACTCCTCACCTGATTTCTATGCAGAGCACACACTTCCGTTCTGTCAGTGACTGCACAACCCCAGCAAACTAAATCAGCAATCAAGGGAACCACTGTGTTAATACACTGTGCCACCAGGGGAGTAGGGAGCTCTGCCAGGGGCCGGGAAACTGCCAGGGGCCGGACTTTGGTGGTATCTCACTATTGTGAACCAACATGACCACAGAATGTGTGCACGTGGGTCCATCCGTGTGTGCAAATCAAAACATGGAACATGAGAATCATTCGTATGGGTACCAATTATCTTCACTTAGGTAAACTAATGTGGGAGTTAACAGAGCCTAGATTTGTGGGAAAATGAGAGCTATGGGGTCCCTGGAGGCTTGGCGAGGTGGACTACGGGGCACAGAGCAACACTGGAATTGCAGGTAAAGAAGAGAGTATTTAGTCTAAGTGTGCCTCCACTACTGCACTGTTTATTGGAAATTCACAATGTAACTGGACATTCTACAGACTCACGTGCTGCGTGTGGGCACCCTAGTGACCCAAACCAGTCAATCAGCCTCTGGGGCAGGACTGGGGTTAGCGCCCCGCTTCCGGGAGGTTGAGCCCAGAACGCTGTCTGAGTCCTGGAGTTCAGCCATCTAATGGATAATACGGATTGGATCTTGTACAAAGGGTCACAATGTATGCAAAGCTCCAGCCACACCAGGATGGCAGATTCTGAGGAACTCTGACCACAAGCCCTGCCCTGCACACGGGGCGGGGGCAGGGGCATGCCTACAAAGCCTGTATGTCTCGAAGGAGTGCTAACGGTATCAATTCCAACCCACGCTGCCTTCCAGAGAACTGCAGATGCAGGGACCGGCCCAGGCCCAGCGCAAGTACTGCTGCGGCTCACGAGATGCTCTTTAACAACTACCCTCAGAAAGGAGGAGCCGAGCCGGGGGCCTTGGGTATGTGTGAGAGAAGACGAGGACAGGCGACGTTTTACCTTCAGGAGGTTCATCATTTGATGGAGAAAACCATGAATCCCTCATAAGAAGGTTCAATGCTAACCTCTATAGTATTATCTTTTTTTTCTTTTAATTTTTACCTTTTTTCACTGTGCTGGGAATGAACACAAGGCTTCACCACGCAAGCCAAGATTTCTACCACCGCGCTGCATCCCAGACTCGAAACTCTTCAAGGTCAAAAACAACAGGGCCTTGCATGGATCAGAATTTGAGGGACAGTCTCAAGAAAAGGGCAGAGGTTGAGGTAGGATGACTAACGTTGGAAGAATCATATTGGAGGGCCGGGGAGTTAGCTCAGTGGTTCTGGCGCCTGTCTTGCAAGGGCAAGGGCCCGGGTTCAGTTCCCCGGTAACCACATACCATACTGGGTGTGGAGACTCATGCCCAGCAGCAACCAGTACCACATACCACAGTGCCGGGCGTGGTGGCTCACGCCTGTAATCCCAGCACTCGGGAGGCAGAGGCAGGAGGATTGCTGTGATGTGAGTTTGAGGCTGAGCTCAGGGCCAGCCTGAACTACAAAGTGAGACCCTGTCTCAAAAAAAAAAGAATCATATTGAAAAAATTTTAATAATCCTAAGATGGACTCTTCAAAGTGCCTTAGGAGAAGTGATTTAATTAACTTGGAGCTGTTCAAGAAAACATTCCAGCCTCCCACATCTGTTTTTGGTTACTTTATTCCACCCTCAGATCCCTTATGAAATACAAAAACTGAAATTAAAAATTTTACATTATTTTAGCATGCAGATTACTTCCACAAAAATCCCATATGAATCCATGAATTTCTAGGTCTGGGGCAGGCCCTGTCCCACATGAAGGCTTACCACAACATTCATTCCACATAACAGCGCTGCATGCCCAACGCGCACTAGACAGGCGAATTCACCTCATCCTAAGCCTTCCGAATTCAGTGGCGGACAAGACTTAGTGTCAGCCCAACGGCTCACACGTGCTACAGCGAGAAGCTCCCAGGAAATCCGTCTTATAGTCACATAAACCGGCCCCTGGTAACTAGTAGTCACTCATGGTAGCAACACAGAGAAGCTCACACCATTGTCCTGCAGATATTTGAGGGTCACAAGGCCTGTCCTTGTCCTCTCCTCCCAGTGTTGGTTATCTCTTTGCTGCAGAGCTGCTATCCCTCTCGTACTCAGAACGGAAAACAATGATCCCAATATATATTGTGAAACAGAAAATGCTCAAAGTAAAATAGGGTGAAGGGGGAAAAATAATGAGATTATAACAAAAAAGAAAGGAAACAAATTTTATGTATATAGGGGAGCGGTAGGGTGGGTAGGGCTATGGGAAAAAAATGAGAATTAAGTTGTGTCTTATACTGATACAAATCCCCATTATGGAGTGTAATCATGATGCATATATGTTATGTACCAATAAAGATTTAAAAAAAAAACACTGTATCAAGTACAAGGTAGCAAATAACAGAGCAGAACTACTCGGATATTAATCTTCTGCAAATAAAGCCGAAGATTAATTTCTTTTCTAAAGTGGCTGCATTACTGTTGGCATCTAAGAACAACCCCCCCCCCCCGGCAGGCAGGGGTTTTTGATGTCTTTGATCACTACTGTCTCCCTAATACCTAAAAAGAATATGACAGGTAGCACATTGGACATATATATTTGGTGAGTGAATGAATACATGAATGAGCTCTGAGTCAATTAAATTACCAGATCATTCACTGGAACTTCTACCAAACGAGATTTCTCTTCTTACTCCTCAAGATTCTGACAGATGACGTCATAGTGTGTCCAAGGGAAGCAGAGAAGCAACTTCCAGAAGCAAAAGGACTACTTAGAAGTTCAAAAAGAATCATCAGAAAATCACCAGCCCCCATCTGCTGGTGCTGTCCAAACTCAGACAGGCAAGGTGACGGACAAAAGAGGTGGTAATAATAACAGTTATGTGCTTCATCTTTTGAGCTGTTACATCTCCATCTCTGTTAAATCGAGTCTTTTGGGCTCGGCACGGTGCTTCAGATATCAGCAGTACTCTAATCTTGACTTGCGCATCTCTGATGTTTGTTACCCCCATCATCGGGCATCTGTGTGTGGTACACGGGATGGTCATACATCCCAACACAGACCCCACCAAGACGTGCAGCATCAGTCAGCGCCTCGGGCTGCGGTCGAGCTGGAGACCCGCCAGCACCATCATCGGCCGCACTTCACCGCCCCGTCAGGTGCTTCGATGAAGTGGCGCTGCATGATGTCACCTACCCAGAGTCCTTTTTAAAAGGGAAATGGGCTGTCTGGGAAGCTGTGTTCTTAGAAAACTCATGTTAGCTCCTAGCAACCACTACAGTCTTTACTAAACGATCACTAACCATCTGCCTAATTGTCTATTTCAGAATTTTATTGTGCACTGAAGTCAGAATTCTCATTCTATAGCCTCATATTGTACCGTGTTTATGTTTAGAAAATTTGACATCTCCGATATTGTTTTTCAAATATCTCAACTGTGACTCTTCTGGGACAGGCTCAGTTTCCTCATTCCCTTAGGATATAAGAAGTTTACATCTAATGAACAATTTTTATAAGTTCCTTTAGATCCAATTTACATATCTGCTTTCCACGCACTATTTCTTGAATGCTGACTAGGTGTCAAGGTTCTACTAGGTTGTGTTTGCTTTTATTTGGTGCTAGGAATTGAACCCAGGCCCTGGTAAGTAAATACTCCAAGAAGTTAAGTACCGGGGGGCACAGGACTCATAACTGGCACTGCTGAGATTCCCTCTAAGTCTAATCGGACTCCCAATCCTCACTTAGAGCTACTGTACTATAGCCCTACACTAACTAAGTTATAGTGAGAATATCATTACATATCAATACATTCAGATCTATTTGTGTGAAATGATAACACATGAACGACAGGGTAAAAACACAGTATCAACGCCAGTCAGTGCTGAGATTTACTGCACGATCCCGACTCCAGGGGGCGCTCTAAGGACTCCGGGTCGTGAACATCCCAACAATGGAGTCGCAGCAGGTCAAGGAGAACAAGAGAAGCGATATTTAGAAACGAGGGATAAGGTTCAGAAAATTGTGCAGCAAGAGTGGCTCATCAGCCCTTATCTGCTATTGTCCAAAATGGGTGGAAAATGACAGAGAAAAGAGGAGCTGCTATCAGTCAGGCCGGAGGAAGACGGAAGTTCTTTCTCCTCACATGGTTCTACCCGTCAGTAACCAGCAGCTTTTCCAAAGTGTGGCCACGAGGACTCGAATAAGACCCACAACAGCAAACCTTCCTACAGTGGGCACAGTGCCACGGAGAGCCAGTCTGGGTGTTAAAAAGAACCTCATTTAATCTTCATTCCACATCATCCGCCAGGCCCAAAGTCAGGCCCAAAGGGTTTCCACAAAAATCTACACTGACATCCCCATAATTCGCAGTGAAGGACACAAGAGCTGATGGAGGGAAGTGAGTCCATGCGGGGAGAGAGACGCTGCATGAGCAAACAGCACACGGCACCGATGTAGATGTCTCCTGCACGGCAGCTGACAGCCACGCAAGAAAACCCCAGAGAGAGCCAGAAAAAATTTTTAGACTAATTCATGCAAAGGGAAAATATCCCTGCCAAACGCACGAACGGGCCCCATTCCGAAGCCCCTAGGCCAGAAGGAACGTGAGGACCAAAGAAAAGATGGGCTCGCGACTGAACACACGCTTCTGCGGACTCACAGCAACATCTTCCCCCAGCACGATCGATGCGGTTCACGGGTGCACAAAGCTCAGACTGTGTGTCAAATGAGGGAAGTAAAATGAGCACACATGCACATACATACACATACACATGTGCGAACACATGCATGCACACACATACACATGCGCACACACATGCACGCACACGTACGCACTGCACACACACATGCATACACATGTGTGCATACATGAGAAAAGAAAGGTCAGAATTTTAAAAAATCTTTTTCTCATTCCATCCTGGTTCACTGATCTGGAGGGGAAAACTATGGAAGTGATTATGATGCATTCAAAGGAAAGAAAGGGCAAAAAACCCCTTCCCTTGGTTGCATCATTTTCAAAATGGAAATGTTTGTATCAGGTTTAAGAGGCCATATAAGGAAAAGAGGTGAAGAAAAATATAATCAGAAGGAACAGACAGGAGACAAGTGTGTTATTCAGAAATACAAGACAGGGAAGGCCAGGAGGAGCTGGGGCCGCAAGGGAACAAGGTAGAAGTTACATCGAGAAGCAGCAACCTGCCGCCATTCTCTGTCCCGCACTTCCGGGTTCACGGTCTGGCCTGGGAAGAGTCTTCCGGGGACGGAGGAGGTAGTCTTCCAGATGTCCCACAAATAACAACTCAGGACAAAGCGTGGCCTGTCTTCCTTTTGTATCTGTCTCATTACCTTAAACTCTGGATCTGATTCCTGTTTAATCCCATAAGGCATGTCTGTCTAAAATAGCAATACAGGATTTCTTAGGCCCAAACTTGCAGGGTTATCTCACCGCCTTGAAAAACGAGGATACAAACATAAGACTTGTAGAGACAAACAGCGCTCAGCTCTTCCACAGTCTGCTCTGGAGCCCCTAGTGCAACCTCCGAGCCTCCCCTCATCACCTGCAGTTACCCTGAGTTGCTGACCCCAGGCTGAGATGGGGTCCCCAAGCGGAGCCAGCACCCTGGGACCAGAGCTGAGGCTACACCTGTGGTCACCTGGGGGAACAGGATGGTCCCTCAGTCATGGGAACTTCCCTGCACCCAATTCCCTCCCTGACTCTTCTACATTATCTTTAAGTTATGTCGGTACCTCCAAAGCCGGGACCAACACCCCTGGGCCCCCTTACCTTCCCGATGTCACTACATTGACTGATTTCCTTTCTGACCTCACTGGGGCTGTCCATTAGCTTTACTAAGTGGCCAGGCCCTATTTCTGAGGACTCCAAGAATTGGGCCCCTGCCTAGGACTCCGGAAACAGCCGTTCTCAGTACATGACTCCACTTTTGCTTTTCTAAGCATCCCAGAATGCTTAAATTTTATTCACACATATAAGGAAGTCATGATTCTCTGGCATGGAACTGCCTCAAAAATAGTTGAAGAATATTCTGATGTCTTGGCAAGCTTTGCTGTTTGTTGAAGTAAATGTATAAAGCTTTTTCAACATCTTCTTGGGTCAGATCTCTTCCCTACATCACATCTAGTACGAGGGACAATGCTGAGGAAATTGGAATGTTGTCAGGCCCAAGAGAGAGTAACAGCCTCAAAATATTTGCCAGATGGTATTAGGAATATGTATCTTTCACTTTTATAACATAGGCACATTCGCAGATGTTATCACATTCATTCTCACAACCACTTTACTCCTTAGGTCAGTGGCGGTGAACCTCTGGCATGAGTGCGTGCCATGGGCTGCTCATTAATTGTAAAAGGTTCGCCATCACTGCCATACGAGGTACTGTTCCCACCCGATGGATGATCTCTCACTTCATAGCCACCTACTTGTTCTCCCTCCCTTCCCTTTGGTGTCTCTCTTCCTATCCATCCTCCATGCTATCCCAAGCTATCACTCCAAATACAGAACTCACCAACCATCTCTTTCTGAACTCTGCTCTAGTGGGAATAAAGTTCAGATGCCTGGCACGGCTTCCAGGTTAGTTGTCTACACTTGACCAATCAGGTCTCTTTTTCCTTCCTGGCTGCCCCGACAACTTTACTGGGCTGAGACAGGCAGTTCTCACAGAACTGTCCTTGGCAAGCTGGTCCTGTTTCATTTTCTTACTAAACTGCTCAGCCCGGAGGATTTAGGTCTTCACCTCCTCCACTGAGACCTGCGTGCTAACTTCTATGGCTTAAGGGAAACCAAGCAGCTCTGCTCTGGATCATCCTGTTCCAGGACTAAGGACAGCTCACTGATACTCTCTCACTGTGAAATGAGTTTAGCCTTGAATTCTTAAAAACAAATGGAGTTCAACACCTGCCTTGCAAGTGCAAGGTCCTGAGTTTGATCCCTGGGGCGGTGGAGACAGAGCTGTAAGGTAGCTCGGGGGTGGAACGTTCGGCTGCTATGAGGAGGCTGTAGGTGTCATCACTAGCAATAATACACTGTGCCCAAGTCCCTGTGTGCATATATGCCAATCCCTTTATACCCAGAGAGGAGTCTAGGAGGATACATTGCACACCAGTAACTAGTTACCCCAGAAAAGGATGGTGCAGGAGACTTTCCCATTTCTCCTCAGCTGGGAATCTTCATCTGAACATACAGCCCAGAAAACTGACTTGAATGACTGTTTCCTGAATTGTCCCAGGGACACCACCTTTCTAGGTGCACAGAAGATGTTCTTCAGTATGTGTCATAAGCACCACAGACACGAGGGCTTTGTGCAAGTCACTGGACCGTTGTATTATCCAATCTGGACAAGAAATAGTTCTTTACAAGTTATTTTTTTTAGTACTGGGGTTGGAACATCTGTCTCCTGCATGTTAGGCAAGTCTTCCACTTGGTCCCCAGCCCTACAAAGTTCATCGAATATATTCATAATTGTGCACACGAAGAATCCCACTGATCCGCTGGACTGCACACGCTGGGAGGAAGTCGGGTTGGTTCTCAGCTCTGACACAGCTGCAGGATTTTAAGTAAGTTATCAGAGGCTTTCCGACTGGATCTCATCTGTTAAATTAACATTCAAACCTGTGGTCACCTTGTCTACTAGCGATGTGCATATATATTCATGCCTCTGTTAGAACACAGGCCACTCCAGGAATGATCAGCACTCAAAACCCAAAGCATCACAGCACATCCCTTTGCTGCCAGCAGATGGATCTATGATCAATGGAAGATGAAGAAGCAAAGACCTAAATCAATCAGCATCTTAATTCTGTTCTTCAATGTTGATGTTTGGTTACTGTTTCTCAAAGATTAAAGACCACATGTTGACTCTTCCTCACTGTGACATGAGTTTTGCTTTGTATCCTTAAAAACAGAGACGTAATGTAGCTCAGTAGTTGAATGCTTGCCTGGTATGCATGAGGCTAAGGGTTTAATCCCTGGAACAATAAACAAACAAGCAAACAACAAAGTCCTTTGTGCACGGCTGGCCATATTTCCTTAAGAACGTCCAAGGGAACCTTAACACGATGTAGGGCACAATACAGGGTGAGGTGCCTCTTGCCAGCCTGTGACACATGGGCAGCACCGGAACCTGTCCCTGGAGATGGCCAGCGGGGGCATCAATGCACCAGCTCTGTGTCCACTTGACTATGTTCTGATCACATCACTTTCCAGGGTCTCAATTTCCTTGTCTAAGAATTATCCAGCCAAACAGCACACTTTCCAAGGTTCCTTCCAACTCTACCAATCAGTGAATCTAAAATTATGAGAAAAAGTGTATTAATGTGTATAAGAATGCTCAGCTCTAAGCCAGCATTCAGTGTTGCTTCATCAGTCTGTGCTACACAAAACCTGTTTACAGCTCACACTATGGTAGACTTCTGACATGGGTAAGTTCATCAGTTAGCATGGAATGGAATCTCCTGAGATATGCAGCCACTTGCAGAGAAAAGATCTGCTTTTCCTTCTCCCACAATCAGCATCTACAATGCTCAGGGCCAATGGAGAAATGCTCGAGAAATTTGCTCAGGTTTAGAATAGCTCTAGGTCCATCTGGGCTTGGTTGTCCTTAGTCCAATGGAAAACAAAGTGGGTCCAATTAAGTGTCAAAATTCCCATGCTTGGAACTTACCACTCAATGAATATTTGTGAAATAAAGACAGAGAGAGAAAGAATAATTAATTTGGTACTCCTAAATTTTTTTATCTGGTACCAGGGATTGGACTCACAACCTTGTGCTTGCAAGGTAGGCGGCAGCACCACTGAGCTAAATCCCTGGCCTCTCCCAAAATTTTATAGATCGCAGATACTGAAAAGCTGATGGACTAAAAACAACAGAAGAATATCTGAATGTGAATTTCTTTCCCATTTCTGTTGCTGCCCATGATAAGTTACCAGCAGATCTAAAGATGAGCTACAGGCTAGAATTGCTTGAGGAATTACTAAGTGTGCTGATTCCTGGCTGGGGTACCTCGGTGTGAGGGGGCATGTTCAGCAAGTTTGAACCCAAGGACAGAAACCAAAATCTGACACCTGGACCCACCCCTGGAGATTACGATTTAACTAGAATGGGGTGTGACCTAGATAACACGATTCTTTTTTTTTGTTGTTTTTTTAGGTTTTTTGAGACAGGGTCTCGCTTTGTGGTTCAGGCTGGCCCTGAGCTCAGCCTCAAACTCACATCACAGCAATCCTCTTGCCTCTGCCTCCCGAGTGCTGGGATTACAGGCGTGAGCCACCACGCCCGGCGCTGTGGTATGTGGTACTGGTTACTGCTGGGCGTGAATCTCCACACCCAGTATGGTATGTGGATACCGGGGATCGAACCCGGGTCCTTGCGCTTGCAAGACAGGCACTGGAACCACTGAGCTAACTCCCCGGCCCGACAACACGATTCTTTTTGAAGTTTCCCAACTTATTTGAATGTACGAGAAACGATTTACGTTTAGACTCTTAGGTGCTTGAACTCTACAATCTTAGTGTCTTCTTTAAATTCATCTGGGTTGCATGACTGAACATGGGCTGTGATTAACAGTAAGCTTCACCCTGTCCTGAAGACGGTAATGGCCATTACTCCTCTCTGGAAAAGGACATGGAAATGTAACAAATTCCAACTGGTTATCTGAGCCAATAGCTGGTGACAGTTCTTGGCAAGCTTTGGAAACTCGGCACAGTCGGGAATGTCACTTCCCCCTTTGGGGTCTCGGTAGCTTTGCTACAGAGTGATATTATGCTCTAGATGTTTTACACGAGAACAGACACCTTGGAGAACACGAGCTGATGCCCCCTCAGAACACAGATCAGGCCCTGCAGCCAGACACCCCAGCTCTGGGGACTGAGAGCACAGCATCCCGACGCATCTTACAGGGGAAACTCTAGAAGTTTGTTTGGGGCTCCCTGCAAGGGCACACAGGGAATTTTAGAGGCTGTTCCTGCATGACAGGGTCCCACGCCCATGGGCTGCTGGAACTGGGCCTCTCAGGAGGAGGGGAGCAGCCCCCAAGACAGCCAAGCTCCTCTGGTAGCTGCTCCCCCAGCTCAAGGCATCCTCTGAGCTCCACGTCTGTCAGATCGGAGCAGCACGAGACCAGAGCACGAGCCCCACTGCAGGCTACATGTGGAGGGACCAGCCGAGTCAGCTACAACCACCACCCTGTACCTGCCTTCCCATTCGAGGGAAAGCTGTGTTCCACGAAACTGGTCCTTCTACCGTGGGCATCTAGCCAGGTGCCCATGGCCCGCCTCCATCCACAGCTTCGTTGCACCCACACTGAAGACAATGGGGCTGTGAGCTCAGAACACTCATGTCACGTGACCTTAAGTGAAGCGGCTGGAACAAGGCAGGGGGAAGACTGCAGGTCCCTATCCCCCCGGCCGCCAGTGCTTGGGGCCACCTCTGGGCTCAGGACACCACACTGAGGGTCCCAGTCTCATGACGCCCAAGACAGGGTCAGCCCTGTAGGTACTGGACAGCAAGCTGGCGGCAGGCTGGCGGAAGGCAGCACTTCAGAGCTCAGGGCCAAGCTGATAAGGGAGGAAGAGGAGGCTGCCTCTGCTTGCCCTGGACATGAAGCCTCAGGGACACAGGTGACTGTGAACCTGGGCTGCACTGACATTATGTAGAGAGCAGGAAGCAAACTTAAAAGGGAAAAAAATGAAATGAAAACAGGAAGATGAGGAAAGTCTAGTTTGAGCGACTGTCTAGTATCTGTTTCTTTTCGGACTTAAGAGCACTGAACTTACACTGCGAAATGGTCCTCGGTGTTCTAAGAACGCTCACATTCAGAAAGAACTGTGCAGAATCGAGTGTTCTTCCATTTTTGCCCTTATGTAATTAATACTGTCGCAACCTGTTAGATCAGACTGGACTTCAGAAAGCCGAGCATATCCAAAGTGGAAGAAAAGATCTTCCAAGCCCTCACAGGTGGGGACATCACTGGGCACTGGGGTTAGTTGTGTGTGGTTTTTCACATATTTTCTTCCTAACAATCCCGTCAGCTTATCATGGGGCAGCTCCGCATCCTTCCTTGACAGCATAAGAGCAAGGTTCTTTGTTCAATGATTTTAATCATGACTAGAAAGAACGGCATGTTTTGTTTCATGTGTGACTTTCCAAGGCGTGTGCTACACACACCACCTCTCCAAATAGCCGCTTTATAGTAGATGAGTAAATACTGAGGTGGTTCAGAGTTTTGCGCTTTATGATATGCTGCTCATAAAAAATTATGAAAACCTTCAAGACGTCAGCTCTTCCAACACATCTCAGGGCAAGCTCCAGGGCTACATGCAAGGTTCTCCAGGGCAGGACAGGCTGGTCGTGGCGAGTCAGTGATTGGCTGCTTTGTACCAAGACTCTAGTGTGAGTGGGAATTAGGGAGGCAGCTGGGCCGTGGGCAGAGAGGACAGACAAACTGGCGTCCACAGTGTCCCTGAAAGAGGAAGTGGGGGAGGGGCAGCACCTAGGAGCTCCCCACTCCCAGGCTCAGAGGGAGAACTGGAGAATGGGAAGGCAGGAGGACACCCCGTGAGGGGGTGTGAGGGGCAGTTAAGGCGCCTGGGGGGACACGGAGGTGGACAGCCCTGCCAGTCATGGGACCCTGCGGGGAGGGTGGGTCAGGTGAGCTGTCTGGTGTTTCTTTCCCATTTATCTTTCTCTTTTTATCCTTGGGGGAAGGGATGGGATTGCTGGTAAGCTTGACTTCTGGAGGCCAGAGGCCTACTGATAATGAGTCAGTACTCCTGAACTGTGTGTAGTAAGCCGGCTGCTGGGTGTCGGCGCCAAGAGGGAAGTGAGCGGGATCGTGGCACAGGAGTCCAGACTGCAGACCATACTGGTGCACAGGCAGCTCTGTAACACTTTATCTGAAGACAGTGTGCACAACCCCTCTAGACCCTTAGAGAGTGCCTAGCAGTGCTGGACGAGAGGCTAAGCAGGGGAGGGGGAAAGCCAAGGGTCTCCGAAACCAGGCATTTCCGGCCAATGCAGGAAATGAGACACGTATGTGGGAATCACTGTGCACCGTGACTCATGTCCTGCCAGAAAGCAGGCCCTGGCAAAAAGGCACAGCCTGCTCCCGGTGTCTTACTGCGCAGCCCACATGAGGCCTATGCTCGGCCCACACGTGAGTAAGGCACGTCCAGAGCTAGAGGAGTAAAGCGCTTGTCAGAGAGGCGACAGTATCTGCAAAGACACAGCTCCACAAGGCACGCTGCATCAGGGACAGAGGAACACAGAGGCTGGCAGCCCACTGGCCCAGGGGATACTGTGGGGCCACGCGGCGGAGCAATATGCAAGTATAAAATCCAATGTAAAGCTGGTATTTTCTGTGGCAGGATTATTTAACTGAGCAGTGCCACGGAGTCCTATGCAAACTGTGCTAGCAATTTTCACCTGTGCCTCCCGCTAATGGTGTGACTTTTGGCACAGAACTGTACTTGACTTTTAACTCCCTGTGTGGACAGCCCATACACTCGCCTCTTCCCTCACGAACAAATGTGCAGAGTCAACGTCACAGCAGCACCAATTCCTCCAGTTCCTTGGAGAACGAGGCCAGGGCAGGCCCTCTTAACAGTGATGGAGAAAAGGGCGTTCAGCACATCACACACACAAGTCTTCCCACCGCTGTTATTTAAAGGGAGTATGAGAAAGAAAACACAATGTGTCATTGTCTGGAGGATTTCTCCAGAGTTTCCCTACATCTCTAGAATGTCACTGACTGCACATTTGTTGCTACTTCAGTAAATACACTGTCTAGGTTAGAAAGACTTCCTCAGCTTTGTAAATACACTCTCTAGGTTAGAGAGACTTTCTCAGCGTCGTAAATACACTCTCTAGGTTAGAAAGACTTCCTCAGCTTCACCAGCAATAGACTCTCTCTGATCAAGCAGGGATGCCCTCGACCCTCCTGCAAGCATCCACGTCATCCTGGGCACACGGGCCCTGGCCACTCATCAGCCAGGCCATCTTTCCTTCCAGAGTGTCTACTTGCTCTCTCTTTTGTTAAGATTCGCTCAAACCTGGAACTTAACACGCCAGCAAGGTCAGGACAGTGACTGTGTCACTGTGCACTGCACCATGGCAAAGCACAGATCTTAAAGGAACACCCAGGGTACATGGTCTCCTGAGGAAGAGCAGCCCCTGCTGTCCAGATATACCAAAAAGAGTCTGTGAAACACAGTTTAAGTACTAGGTTAACAGTGCAGTGCTCTGTGGAAGCCAAGTAGGCCTCCAGGTCTCCGGAAGAGGAAACACACGCATTTCCAGCTTCCGGCCAGCCCTCCTCAAACTCCACTGTGCTGCAGGCAGAACCTGGGAGTCAGTTTTATCTTTGGCCCTTTACTGAGTTCATTGGTATCCATTGTGATCATGCTCACTTCTGAGAAGTTGTACCTGCACATGATGGACCTTGGCTCTCATTTTTAAACATCTCTGGCGATTCTAATGATCTGGAAAATTTGGGGACCTACATTCTGGTCATTTACAGATATAGGAAAATTAAGTGACACCCCACAAACTCTTAGCTGATCACGATGACAGCCGGTTACACAATATCATAATTTCTTTAAAGTCTATGAAGAAACAATGCATTTATTTATTTGTTCACTTATTTACTGGGAGATATTAGGAATCAAATCCAGAGATCCACGTGAGGCAAGTGCTCTACCTCTGAGCTACACACCAAGAAAAACCTTTTTAATAAATACAGTTAGGGACCAAAAAATAAACTAAAAGAGGGGATGAAGCAATATGGTAAATGTTTATAATTATAAAATCACTGCAGTACAAGACACTTCCACTCACCCCCATCCAAATGCCCCTCTCACTTCAAACACACTTATCCCATCGCTCTTGCCTGTTTCTGAGGCACTTCTGAGCGTCTTCTTCCATGAGTGTCTCCACACGGTGATAAAGATATAGCGCAAGTTTGCCACCAAGGGCATCAATGGAAAGGCAGCCTCATAAAAACATCACTGTGCATCCTCGCTGCCCCGTTTGTGATTCCTCCCCGGAGTCAAAATGACCACACAGATAAGACACTGAGTCCACTCAGGATGCAGAGGCAGCTCCACCACACAGCTACAGACACACTCGCAGAGCTGCTCGGGAAGCAGCAAGAACAATGGATAAGCGTGTTCAGAGCGAGAAAGGATATTTTGATGAGGATTAATGGCAAAGTGCCTTTAACTGTAATATTTTTTTCATTTAAAAATTCATCTTATTTTTATTACACTTCTACTATATAAAATATGTTCTATCCTCTGTCCTGTTTAAACTTTGACTTCTCAGACTCCTCAGGGATAGTGGCATAGGGAGGGGGGCTCAGCCAATACTCCTCATCCTGTTTCTGACTGTCCAGAGTCCTGGCCTGCACACTCACACTCCCTCCAACGTCTGCACGCGCACACGCCGTGGGCCAGCGCCAGTACTGCTGCCTCAGCAGGACGGACCACGCCAAAACTTACATGGGCCCTCAAGCACACTCCGAGTCACTCGAGAGGAATTCCCAGGAGAAAGAGAAGGGTGTGGCCCGGGCAGTACTGTCCCCTCGGCCTGTCTATGCCCTTGACCCTGCAGATATCTCACGCCTTGAGAAGAAGCTTCCACACTCGAGGCCAGGGGGAAAGCCTGGAGCTGGGCTCCTCCTGTCCAGTCTGAAAATGGAACATTCTGGAACACACAGGAGCTCTGGTCCAACTGACGGTCACCCCTCTGCTCCACATATATGTAAACAGATACATATTTCTATTGCTCTTCTACGAAGCATTGGTATACAGAACATTTTTAAAGGAAACTGTTGTATTTTTAGTGTAAAAGAACACAACACAACAAGAAAGAGTTTTAAAGCAATGTAGGAACATCCTACAATTCGATTGGAGTTTGCATTTCTCTTCTTGTTCCGTCTTATTTTTCATAATAACTATCATTTATGTAGAGCTGAATATGTGCGGGAAACAGCTAATCACGTTCTATTTCAGGATCTAATTTGAACAACTGAAAAGCCCAGGAGAGGGAACTGTGGTCCCAACTTTTCAAGGAAAGGAACTGAGACTCAGGCAAGCTGCTCTGCCCGACATCTCACAGTAGTGATGTGACATAACACAGATTCCAGCCTCAGTTCCTGTGCCCTTCCCAAGCGTGTTTTTTCTCTGACAGGAGCTGAAATGAAAGCATGGATGTATTTCTCCACATCTATTCAAGATAAATACATTTTTCCAGATACAGAGATGCTTTATTACTTCTGTGAAATGATAACATGTTATATAACAAGATGTTTTCAAATTTCTACTTTGGCTCTTCAGAATCCTACCAACGCAGGCAGAGTAAATGATTAAAATGAAAGAACATTAAAAATGTTCTCTGGAATTTTAGAAATTGCTATTCTAATATAATTTTCTAAGGGAAAACTTTTTTTTCCCCCACTAAGTTGGCTTGGCTGGTCTCGAACTCATAATTCTCTTACCTCAACCTCTTATATACCTGCTTCTAGGCAATGGACTATTGCACCTGGCTGGGATACCTCCCATGAAGACTGGAGTTTTTATTCAATTTCTACATGAAGAGTAACAAAATTTTTAAAAGTAAATAATTCTTGTCATGTAAACTTCTTTTTTGTTTAGTGGACATTATGAAACATAAGTGTCTAATCATAATGTTTCAATTACTTTATAGAAAAACAGGCATATGTGAGAAACGACAGAAATTCAACAGACTAAAAATGTACACAAGGTCACAGAGTTTCACGATGAAAATGGACAGATTCGCTTTAGCGTTTCCTTGAGAGTCTTCCCTTGGTGAGCAAGTACCATGGATGGAGAGCTCGTAAGTTGCCCTGTGAACACTGAGGCGATGGTGGGCACACAGGATTGTGTGCCTCTTCTGCTGGTTCTTGCTTTTTCATTTTATGGCTAAATCACTACCCCAGAATTTGTGCTTTGGGGGAAGCTAACTTCCTCCCCGGAAGTAGGATGGGAACATTTGCCTCAGGCCTTGAACAAGGAAGCCACGCTGGGTGGAAGTCACACACAGCCATCCTGTGCTCATGCAGAGAAACCAACTACAGAACAAAGCTGGAGAGAGCACAGGACAGCAGAGACTAAAGCCCTAACCTTCTTGCTTTACTGAATCCAACCAAATCCAAATCCACTTTCTCTCTGGGCAACGAAATACAAAATTATCCAATCAATTCCATTTATAGTTTTAACCAATTTCAGCTTTATCTTCTATTGCTTATAGCAAATTTCATCCTGACTGAAATGGAGGGTTGACTGTGAAGTATGTGGGCTTCTCAGTTATTCCCTGAGTGTAAACAAAAAATAAAAAATATTTCATACCTTGGCTTAGAAAAAACTGAAAGTGATCACATCGTAAGGAATGCCATCATTATTAATCTTGACTAAAAAGAGGAGATAAGTGGCTGCTCCTGTCAAACAGAAAGCACAGGAGAATGATAACTGCACACACTTAATGAAAACATGCAACTCTTTAAAAATGTAAAAAGAACAAGGAAATAGAGGGAGATACGAACTTCAGGAATGATTCTAAGAGATATAAGGTGAATGATAAAGATTAATGATAAAGGTGATAAAGATTAATGATAAAGATTAATAATAAAGATTAGATGTTAAGAAAATGACATTTTTGCAGAAAGAAAGTCATGGATTTAAACCATTTGTGAAGGTTATCTAACACTCAAATGATTTTGTTTGGTTTTCTGTATAATAGAAATCTACTTCTAACATGAAATTTATGTGGAGGCATTTGACACATATTTCTATTTCCTTCTTTAAGAAGAGATGCTTTTAATGCAGCCTTATAGGAGTATTAATATAAAATTAATACTGACTTGCAATGGCTCATGAAAAAATAATGAAGGCCATTTTCTCTGTGGAATTACAAAAAAGTATGAACCACAGCGTGTACTGCTAGTGAAGGAAATGTATAATCTAGTAGAAAAGGCTGGGAACTCCTTCAGAAACTGAAGGAAAGCCTCCCACTAAAGATTTATTGAAGTTTGTGGGGGAAATCCTAGCCCAGGATGACTAAGACCCCAGAACCCTGCAGCTCAGCAAGACATGCTTAAGGAAAAGGTGAAATATCCTAGATACCAAGGTAGGAAACCAAAAACTAAAATAAGCCAGCTTCTGAGAAGAAAAATAATGGAGATTTCTAGTGTTCAGGTCCAGCGCCTTAGGTAAAGAATAGTAACTTTGATGGCACAGTAAGATGCTGAACTATTTAATCAAAAACTGAAAGGAATTGAATTGTTGTGTCAAAGGCTCACTCAGTTGGCATAATGCTCAGGTATGATTTATACTCTTTATTTTTTTACCAACACTAACCGAAAAAGACATTGATTTTTGTTGAGGGAAAAACGGAAAAGCTCCAAAAGGTTTGTTTGTTTTACTCAGGTAGCCTCAGAGGCAGAAGAACAGGCATCATTCTAAAACCCAAAGAATAGAAGTTCACACACACTGCGTAGAAGGATGTGTGATTTGGTCAGAAGAATACAGAAGTTAAGCCTACTTTCTAGAGTTACCTAAAGAAAAAAAAAGATTATGTAATTTACTCTCCTAAGACTACTTTTCCACCCCCAGCACTGAGAATTGAACTCAGGACCTTGTGCTCACCAGATAGGTGCAGTGCTATTGAGCTACATTCCCAATAAGACTATTTTTGATCTGCTATTTTACAAACATTTTCTCTCAGATAGATATATATTTCTTTTATATATTTATATATATATTTACTTAATATATTAAATAAATTTAATATATATTATATAATAATGTGGACAAACCTATATATATTTATATAAATAAATTATATATATATATATATTTTTTTAAGGTTTTTTTTTTTTTAGGTTTTTTGAGACAGGGTCTCGCTTTGTGGTTCAGGCTGGCCCTCAGCTCAGCCTCCAACTCACATCACAATCCTCCTGCCTCTGCCTCCCGAGTGCTGGGATTACAGGCGTGAGCCACCACGCCCGGCACTGTGGTATGTGGTACTGGTTGCTGCTGGGTGTGGGTCTCCACGCCCAGTATTGT
>PVIR01031494.1:0-19401 GCA_004026965.1 Petromus typicus
CTTTGTGGTTCAGGCTGGCCCTGAGCTCAGCCTCCAACTCACATCACAGCAATCCTCCTGCCTCTGCCTCCTAAGTGCTGGGATTACAGGCATGAGCCACCACGCCCGGCACTGTGGTATGTGGTACTGAGTCTCCATACCCAGTATGGTATGTGGTTACCGAGGAATCGAACCCGGGTCCTTGTGCTTGCAAGACAGGCGCCGGAACCACTGAGCTAACTCCCCGGCCTCCAGTGCCTGTCTTACAAGCGCAGGGACCCAGGTTCGATCCCCGGTAGCCACATACCATACTGAGTGTGGAGACTCATGCCCAGCAGCAACCAGTACCACATACCACAGTGCCGTGCGTGGTGGCTCATGCCTGTAATCCCAGCACTCAGGAGGCAGAGGCAGGAGGATTGCTGTGATGTGAGTTGGAGGCTGAGCTCAGGGCCAGCCTGAACCACAAAGTGAGACCCTGTCTCAAAAAAGCTAAAAAAAAGAAATCTCCATGATCTAATTCATAGCTTCTTTCTTATTCCTTGTTTATCTTTGCCTTCTCTCTGTTTGTCTGTCTATCTGTCTCTCTCTCTCTTTTTTTTTTTTTTTTTTTTTTTTTGAGACAGAGTCTCACTTTAGTTCAGGCTGGTCCTGAACTCAGCCTTTGCAGTACTATATTGAAAATCATTCATTTATTCCTGAATTTCTGGAGGGTCCAGAAAGCTAAGTAAACAATGACTATTATTGTTTATGTCACACTATTATTTTACTTTTTGCTTAAATTTTTTTCTCTTTTCTGTAAGACATGTTCTGAAACCACGTGCATTTACTTAATAATACACCTTGTATAATTCCTCTCAGAATGAAAAAAAGTATAAAAATATACCTAGGGAGAAAAAACCCTTTTAATATGTACTACTTGCCCATTTGTTTTTATAGTATATTGAAGCATCTTAATAACTCATTAAAATATAATTTAAGGTCCACATCATTTATAAGTTTATTTCTTTTCCTTTAACTTTCTAGTTTTACTAGGTCTTCTTACGATCTTCATTTTTCAATTGGTTCTATTTTAGTATGCTTTTGAAATTGAGTATTGTAAACATATGTAAAAATGCTTTTGTTGGAAAGTAGAAGGACAATACTAAATAAATATTGACCTTGCATTTTTTAAGTTCTCTTTTCAACTTCCTACAACTTTGATTTTACATTTTAAAATTCTTTTGTATTTTACTTGTTTCTTTATCCAGAAATATTATATAACCTTGTGCAGTTCCTTTCTCTTTGCTGTATTAATTTTCTTGTTTTATGTAATAGTCACTACACATTTATGTTAAAACCTTTGTTCAGTAGATTGTTCTTCTGCAATCTCAGTAAAAGTTCCCTGAAGGTATTTTCTCTTCTCTAGTTTGTCACTTTGGCATCCTGGGCTTTGTGACATGTGCTTTGACATTTTGTCTTTCATCTTATGTTATGAAGGGACCATAGCAAAGACCCATTGTGTTGTAGTACAGTCTGTATAAAGTATCCACATTTTAATTTGCTTTTATTTTTAAAAGTTACATTCTTTTGTTTGACTACCACAGTGAAAAACTGAGTTTTCATTTCCTGCCAAACAGCACAAGTGGTCTGTGTGGGCATTTGTCTAGAATTAATTCCCATTGTACTGCTGCCAACCACACAACTGCTAATATAATTTGTTTCATTCTGTCATATGTTTCGAGAAGGAAGAAAAGGTAACAGAGCTAGGCCCTCAAATTTTATGTTGATAGAATGTTCATACCAAAGATTATTTGTTATTTCTGGAGTAAAATTCAGTGTGTTATCCTTTTATTCAGTTGTTAAGTAAACTTAGAGCTGAGTTTAAGATTAAATAAATGGGATATATTTATTGATATATACATTTTTTAAGTACAAGGCTACTCAGCAAAAGTACATTCAGAATTGGAAAGAATATTTCATTCACTGTTTCCCTCAAAATAAAACAAAATCAGAAAATGATCAGCCTTGAAAACTATATTTTACTATAGCATGCATGAAGAATAAAACACTGACCTCTGAAGCTATAAAAATGACAATATATATATTTTTTGCATTACTACCATGGAACCTAGAGCTGCACATATGCTAGATAAACAGTCTACCAGTGAGCTACATTCTCAACTCTTTTTAAAGTTTTTTACTTTGAGAAAGCTTTGCCAAATTCCCAGGCTGACCTCCAAGTTGGGGTCCTCCTGCCTCAGGTTCCTGAGTAGCTAGGATTACAAGTGTGCACCCCCCTCACATGTATAATGTTGCTTTTATTTTACCTCCCAGCTATGTCTAATGCCCACGTGCCTAGATTTCTTTGGCTTTGGCGACATAATATTTGTGTGATAACACTAACCTGCTATCTCAAGTTACTTTGTATTTATGGTCATATGTCCCAAAATATCAACATTCAAAACTCCAAAAACTCTTTCATAATGTTGGCTTGCTAAGTTCTTTATTTCATTCCCCAAGGTAACTCTTTCCCATACTTTTGTTTGCTGTTAAGTGCTGCAGTACTTCCATCTCCCGCACTTTCAGCCAGTGCCTTAGCTACCTGCAGCATACAAATAAACAGGTGCAACCAGAGAGAATCACCTCACTTCTCCCCACCAGCTACACCAGTCACACCTCTGCTCAGATATCCTCTTCCCCTATGTGTCTTTGCCCTTGTAGAGACCAATAATAGGCAGCTTTCCAATTTCTCACTGACATATTCTCCCAGCTCCCATCCCATTTCTTTTACCTCTTTAAAGCAAAACTTCCTGAGTGCCTCTCTCCATTTCCTTCTCCCATTCTTCCCACAGCCTGCTTTTGAATTTCATTTCCATGACCCATTTGACTCATAGCCACCAACTTGCCAGTTACCCATGGCAATATCCAAAGCCAATGTCCTTGCAGGATTTGCCATGTAATAATGTTTATGATACTTACACCTCATTTGTGTGTTGGCCCCTTGTTCTTCATTTGTCCTCTTTTCTGGTTCCTCTCCTCTTTAAAGTTTTTAAACATCAGCTAGAGTACATTCTTTCTAGCTGTTGTTGTATGACCCCATGCTTCAGAAACCATCTGTTGGTGAATCATAAATTCCCCTTTAATGTAGACCTCTCTCCTGATCTCCAAAATAACACCCAGTTACCACTTGACATCTCCATGTTCATAAAACACAATAATTGAGTTTCTTCTAGTAGACTTGACACTTCAGAGCATAAATTCTTAGACAGTATCTCTGCAAAATATAGCCATTGTACTAAAAGACCATTGGAATAAGACAAAGCTTCTATCCTACCTACTATTTTGGAAGGTTAAATAAATAAATAAATGAAGACAGGTCAGAAGAGTGCCAATGGTGACCTCTGAGGATTAGCAATATTAGGCAATCTGGTGACTAACAAATTGCTCAGAACTCAGTTACCTTGCTTGAATGAGGCAGTTGACAGTTCATGTCTTTTCAGGACTGTCTACCACAAACACAAGTAAAGTAGTCTGAGCAAGTGAATATTTTCTTGCTTCCTTATCTTCCAAGTGAGGCAGTAGGTGACCATTTCAATTTATAGTAGCTATCTGCTCTTCAAACTGTATGTCTCTCATAACACAAGAGGAAGGAAGCCCTTGGAATGAGAGGACAGTGTACGTGAAGGTTGAACATTTACATTCCCACTAATGAGGCTCCAGAAGGTTTCTGCATGGTTGACGTAATCTGAGAAGAGTTTTCTGTCAATAGAAACTCCCTCTGTTTTTCCTTTGAACTTTGATTGCCTGTGTTTATTTTGGGTCCCAGTAAAGATCAAGTGACTGATTGTAGGATGACCAATGTGAAACCTATTGGGAGGAAAAAAGGGAAATGTGACTTGTTTTCATGGATCTTCATACTCAGTGTTCTTGCATTTAAAGGAGTGTCTGTTATAAGAATCTAAAAGGATTAATTCCTCCTTTCTCCTCCTTCTTTTATTATCTCTTAATCATGTTTCTACGTTTTTATTGATATAGGAAATAGTGTACAACCTCTAAATGATATAGGAGAAATATGATCACTCTCAACTGGTTAGATGTCTGACATGTCAAATTTGTGTTCCCCAGAATCGAAGAATGAATTATAAGGAACAACAGAGGTAACGAATAAGACATATTGAAGTCAGGGAAATAGGAAAAAATGAGAATCAAAGTACATCATGTACAGGCACAAATTCTCAATGATGAATTGATCATAATGTAAATATAAAATGTACCAATAAATTTTTTTAAATAATAGGAATCATTTATTGAAGGGAAAGATGTAACTTCTGAGAGGCAAGAAGGGACCCAAAAGAGGGATGTTGAAGATTGCTTCTTAGGGGAAGATTTATAGAACATACCTACATGGGTATAATGTGAGTTACAGCTCTGATCAATAAGATTCTAAATGTAGTTGCTTAGGTAACAGTGATCCAGTGGGAAAGCAAATGTACACAGAAGGAACAAAGAACATTTCAGGAAGGAATGAATCCAAGGATCTTGGTCACCCTCCCATGAAGGTGACTGATGTCTATCTAGACTTCTTCAGACCAGTTTATTTTAGGCCTGGCCTCCAATAGCTGTCCTCTGACCACAGTTGCAATGTGTTTTTACCTTTGTTTTGACTCTGTTGGGGCCCAGCCCTTTCTGGATGCCTTTAATAGTTTTGCCTACCTTAGCTGTCTATAATATTCTCCCTCTGAAGAGTTACCTGACTTCAGTGCAGAGGGCAAGGGTGATGACTTTTCTGTCTGTTTTAAGCTGAAGAATGTCTACTTGTGATTGGAGTCAGAGACACTTTCTAGAGGGAATATATCTAAAGGTCCTTGAAAGACATCAGGCATTCTCATTTCGGGTAACTTTAAGTCTGGAGCCCAAAGAAACAGTTAAGTATGCATGGGCTAAATAATAAAATCAACAAGACTATTATGAATATAACTAACAATGTTTTCATTAGGAAGAGCCAATAATAGCCTCCCACAAAGAGGGTAAGGAGAAGGTCTAGGGAATTTTAGAATTTGACACAGCCTTAACTTGTCATTTAGTATCTTGAACAGACATTGGGATATCAGCAGAAATATCAGGAATGTGCAGAGACCATTAGCTTTTATAATTGTATAAGTACCCCCTTGCACTGCTGTTAGAATGCCTACTGCCATCTGATTTTGAAGGATGTCTTATTTCATTAATTTTATTACTTCCTTTAGAAGAGAGACCAGTATTGTTTAAGGCCCATTCAGTACAGTTAGTCTGTCTTTATCTTCAGTGTTATCTGATATCCTCTACTCCTAGGGAAAGGACAAATACAGAAGCCAAATGATCATACCAATGAAATAAACTTCTAGACTATCACTGCCATAGGCAGGGTATGTTGATAAGTGTGGTGATATTTTTGACACTCCTGCCTTATAGCCGTGCAAGTCCCAGTGTACATCGGAGAGTAGCCAGGCCTACAGGCTGTATCTACAAGACCAGTTAGTACCACTGGGGTCTTCCCATCTAATTGCAAGGTGAATGAACCAGGCTGTTGTAAATCATTCTTTTACCTGTACAGTTATGGTCAGTGTATATACTGTTTGAGGGGTGTCTATCCCAAGTAATTAACAGAGTTAGGCTAGTGAGAATAAGAGTGATTTCATTGTTCTCAACATAAGGGGGACTTTTTAAGTCACCTTATAATTGGAATTAACCGCATCTAATCATCACATATTTGAAAGTAGTCACCTTTTATAACAGTGATTATTGACTCTCATGATAGCACTTACTAAGTGTTTTACTAATGTCTGTAGAGAAAGTTTAATGGAATTTTTAGAAAAAAAATTTGATTATGTCCAGGATCATTAAGAGTATAGTTTATAGGCCACTCAGTTATCTTATGATAAACTATGAATCACTAAACATTTTTGTATCTTATCAGTATAGTTTTGTAGATTATTTCAGTCATCTCCTTGAAATTGGGATACCCAAGGAAGCTGTGATGTACCTGACAGAGGGAGAAGGCCACATATCCAGCAAGATATTTGTTTCAACAACTCTATATGTTCCTATGCCCGGACTACAAAGAAACTATATTCTTTTTAAGTTCTAAAGTAATTAGTAAAAAGGCTAAGAGAAACATCTTAAATCCCTAATCTGAAGACCTTGTTTTCTTTTTGAAGAAGAATTTTAAGTTTTTATGGGATCACAGGAATATTCAGATGCGTATTGATACTTAGTGACAGTCTCTGGTTCTCAGGGCTTGAATCACATATGGTGTATTCAGTAGCCCAGGCTGTTCCCTTCACAGCTGATAGGGTTACAGTGTACAGCCCTTCTCAAGTTGGTCTTAAGGAAGCCAATGATGAGGGAAGAGTCTTTACCAGTACTAAATCTCTAGGTTAGAATATGGGATTTTTCTGAGCCTCTGTTAGCTGTTGAAGAGTCTGTTGGAATGTAGTTAGTGAAGCAACATCTTTTTTTAATTCAAATCTTTATTAGCACATTATATAGACACAGATCAGAAGGGTTGAGCAGCTTCCTTTGCTGTTATATTATCCAGGTGATTACCTTGAGATACTTTGTCAACTGCTTTTTGGTGTCTTCTATGGTGAACTATCGCCCCTTGGCAAGGCTCATACACAGATGGTAAAAATTCATCTGTCTCTTATGATATTTCATGGGGGAGATCCATCAGCTGCCAGATAATTTCTTTCTATATGGCTCCATGGGCCTGCAGTATTAGGAAAACATACTTCAAATCAGTATAAATATTGACTTCTTGTTTTTTATTGAGTTATAAATCTGTGGTCAGAACTATGAGTTCTACCATTTGGGCACTAGTCCCAGGGGCAAGTGAGGATCTGCTAGTGTCTGATGTAGGTCAGTAATGTATACCCTGTCTTTTATGTCTCATTCTCAATGAAGGAACTACCATGACAGATGAAAGTTAGATCAGGGTTAGTAAGGGGTGTGTCTAACAAGTCTTTCCTAGCAGCACATGTAAGGGGAACTACTTGTTCACTGTCATGTCTTTCAGTCTCAATGTCCTCCTTTTCTGGTAGAAAGGGCCAGAGTTTAAGGAGGAACATGCCTTTATTTGAATGGTTGGTCCTTCTGGAAGTAGATCTTGGTATTTAAGAAGTTGTTTGAGGGCCGGGGATTTGGCTCAGTGGTTCCTGTGCCTATCTTGCAAGCACAAGGAACCAGGTTCATCCCCCGGTAACCACATACAATAGTGGGTATGGAGACTCACCGCAGCAGCAATCAGCACCACATACCACAGTGCGGGGCGTGGTGGCTCAGCCTGAACCACAAAGTGAGACCCTGTCTGAAAAAACAGAAAGAAAGAAGGAAGGAAGGAAGGAAGGAAAGAAAGAAAGAAAGAAAGAAGGAAGGAAGGAAGGAAGGAAGGAAGGAAAAGAAAAAGAGGAAGGAAGGAAGAAGAAGAAGAAGAAGAAGAAGAAGAAGAAGAAGAAGAAGAAGAAGAAGAAGAAGAAAAGAAGAAAAGAAGAAGAAGAAGAAGAAGAAAAAAGAAGGATGGAAGTATTGCTAACAGCCACTAACCCAAGAGATCTAAACCATTGCTTTCTAATCCTTTGAGAGAGAGTAATGGGAAACTGAAAGTGATTGGAGTACCTCTCAGCCTGCAAAAGAATTCACCACTAAATATAGTCACTTTATCTACCTAATTACCTAGGCAATCTGCTTTAGCAGCAAGACAAGGCTAATTTTTACTCAGAATCTACCCTAAAATTTTTATGTCTCTGAAGCTCACAGGTGAAACTTACATCTATCACCTAGTAACCACAATTTACATGTGAGAAAAGGGTATTTGTCAGTTTCCCACATACTATGAAAGAAGAGAAAGGCTTGCTAAAGTCTCTTTTATATTCTGGTTACCTCATATGAGGAACAAGTGTAAATCACTATCTGACAGCTATCCTCTAAAAGACAAAGAACTGTTACAAGCTGTTTCAGCCTGACTTTCTGGAGGGAGGGGTGAATTGGCTACAAGGTGGGTTAGCTAATCAAGGAGTTCTAAAGTTAACTCTCAGTGATTTGGAAAAAAAAAACTTAAGGGAATTTTTAAAATTACTAGCAGAGAGAAAAAAATCCTAACCTCAGCTCTTAAGGAAGGCTTAAGAGAAGGCTCTAACAGTGTCTTCTCAGTTCACCCTGGGATAGAAGCTACCGGAAGATCACTGACGGAGTTATTTCTCACCTCAGTGAGGAGTGCGGGTAGGGACAATAGATAAGCAGAGATTTTTCTGATGGTGACTCAGGCTCTCGGGACCCAGCTTCTACTGAGGAACCTGTGAGGATCCACCTGAGAGGAGTCCTAACCATGACCCTCAGTTGTCCTCTCAGGTTTCACTTGTTCCACACAAGCAGAGCGTTATCTCTAGAGAGGATTACAACTCCCTCTCTGGTCAACATTCCATTGAATTCAGTGGGGATTGGCTAGATGTACTCAGGCAACTGTCTTCTGCTGTGAGGGTGGCAGCTTGCTCTACTAGTGTTTAACTAGCTGACAGAGTACCCACTGTTTGTTTTAGTGTTCTATAAGGAGCAGATAAAAGCCTGAGCTTTCATTATCCACGATGACTTTTCTGTCTCCAGGATTAACAAACACTTTATTTTCTATGGGCTCAACTTAAAGGAAAAGGTATAACACTTCAGTGTCCCCTTCTCTCTAATCTTACATGCTTCTAAAAAAGGAAAGTACAAAGAGGCAGAGAAAGGTCACAAATGAGATCAGAAAAAAAGAGGTCTTTTCTTTTCACGGTCATGATGAGTTTTTGAGACAACTTGCTCATGAGTCATCACTTGATAGGCCTGAACGGGAAATCTCAAGAGCTATGGTTGCCTTCCCAGCAGTGGAAGAACAGACGGGAAAGGAAACTGAGGCAAAACAGGCTGGACATTCCCTCTGGAGTATAGAAAGGCAACTGGGGCTAGTTTGTCCTGATGAAAACTTTCCCCTACATCTTCAGCATGGTTGCCAGCCTATTGCTTTTTAACTGACAGAGGGGTTGTGATTTATTAATAGGCATATATATTTTAAAATATGAACCAGAGTTCATAAAGGACCCATTTTATAGCATTTTATATCAAAGTCCTCTTGGGGATGTTCTAACGTTACTTTCTCCTAGCACTGCTGCCTAAGATTACAAAGCACAACAGTGAGACAGGTCAAACAAAGAACGCTAGTAAATTCAGCCAAATATAGCCTGTATAGATCAGTAATATAAAACCTTAAATTTAAAAGTATGTCATCTTATCAAAGAAACAGCATTATCTTATTTGCTCAACTTAAATTTACCATCACATTAACAAAAGACAATGCATTAAAGAGAAAAAAACATAAGAATTTGAGGCATTAACAATTGACATTGTTAATGTCAATTGTGAAAAGGGTGAAAAGTTTTGATTATCTAAGGAAGTAATAAGCCACGATGCATGAAACAGAATCATATTTTATATAGACCCTCTAAATAATGTAAGAGAAAGTTTTTTAAGTATGAAAAAGAGTGTTATTTAGTATAACAAAGGAATCATAAGCAATCATAAATTTTTTGAGCTGGAGATGTAGCTCAGTGGCACTGCACCTGCCTCGCAAGTGTAAGTTCCTGAGTTTGATCCTTGGTACTGCAGAGGGAAGACTCAATAGAAGTCTTAAATTTCAAAAGCTGAAAGCATCATGAATACCACAAAATTTGAACATCCTCCATATTTATTTTCCCTTGTATTGAGTTTATTGGTGCATTTCAGGTATACATTAGGATCACATTCAACATAGAGAATTTGTACCTGTATATGATGTATCTTGATTCTCATTTTTTTTTCCTATTTCCCTGCCCTGTTATATAGGGGAAATATTATAACTCTCAACCTGCTAGATGTCTGACATTTCAAACTTGTATTTCCAAAAATCAGAGAATGAATTCTAAGGACCAACAGAGGTTAAGAATAGGAAATATTTATTGAATGGGAAAGTTACAGCTCCTCAGAGGTAAGACTCTGCTGCTTAGGGGAAGTTTTATAGAACACATCCATATGAGTGCAGTGTGAATTACAGCTGTGATCAATGAGATTCTAAATATAGTCATTTAGGTAACAATGATCCAATAGAGAAGTCACGTAGCAACATGTAAGGAACAATGAACATTTCAGGAAAGGATGAGTCTGAGGGTCTTAGTAACTCATGGAGATAACTGATGTCTATCTAGACTTCATCAGACCAGGTGTTACCATTTATCCTAGGCCTGGCCATTTGTCTTTATCTTAAGGCCTGCCCTCCAACAGATGTGTCTTTGGCCGCAGTTGCAATGTGTTGTTACCTTTGTCCTGACTCTCTAAGGGACCTCGCTCTGTCTGACTGCTGTGTATAATACTGTGAGTCTCTGCAGTACATTTTCCTCTGCTGATCTCCATTTCTTCCCATACAGGCCTTGTCTCTCCCTTGCTAGAGTGGCTGTGGTGAGAAAATCCTAGCACTCTACCCCGGCCTTGCTGCTGAAAAGCTGGGTGACTTTAGGCAAGTCAGCTACCACACTCAGGGCCTCAGTTTTCTCATCTGTAAAATGAAACAGTGATTAGGAATTTAACAAGGTTGCTGCCAGCTCTGACATCATCTCTCTTCTGAACTCTTCTTGGAGGAGAGACTGTGTTTCATTAGAAGATAGGTAAGCGTTAATCCAGATCCTTTACACACATTACATTCTTGCCCCTGTCCCTAATTACAAAGTACACTAGTAAAGTTAGCCACCATTGCCATTTCCTCGAAGAACTCTTCTTGGTAATATGTGTTACCAGCACTAAGAAAGAGAAATAAGACACTCTTGATATTCTAATCTTAAATTAGTACAAGAGACTATAGGCTTTGGTAGAATGGAAAAATGTGTCAGGAGAGTTCTGAAAATTCGTCATATTTGTGGTAGTGACTTTTCATTGCCTGAGTGTAGATTTTCTCATATAAATGAAGGAATGGCATAGGTCACAGGGTCTCATCCAGAGGGACATGAAGAACCTTTAGAAAAATAAAGATTAAACTTTTTCCATTAAGGGTGACATAAGAAATATTTGGGAGCTATAAGATCTCATGGCTGGTAGGTAACGATTTAGTTCAGACTTTGTAGGGAAAAATAGCAAAGACTAAAGGTAAAGGAATGGGTGTGGCTGGAAATGGTACCATGTGCCATATTTCTGCTGACTCTTAGTGAACAGGATTCTCTTTAGAACTGAAAAACTACCAACACTTCACTTCAGACATATACCACTGGTACATACATAAATATCCTCAAGGCATGTAAAGGTTACATTGAGAAGCCACAATATTGGAAAATGAAAATGCCTAGAGAAAAGTTTTCTTGAAATAGTAAAAATGTGATAAAATCTTTTGGTTTCTTCTTCAGGGAAATCTCAGACATACAAAGTTATTCTTCCTTGAGGTTTCCTTTGAAATGTTTTTAATGGAAACTGTAGAGACCCAATTGTATTCAAGTATTTGTTGATAGTCTGTCATATGCCATTAAAGAATGATAGCAGAGGATAGAGTATAAACAAGTTCTGGTGTGAATGGTGGATTCAGTCAGTGATGTTACTTCTTTTACATACCAGGGTAAATTTGATTCTTTTTTTTTTGCCTATTGGCTCACTTACTACCATGTTTACTAAGTAAGGTTCTTAACTAAAACTGGACATGGACCTCTTTGAAGGCTCTGTGTTCTTCTGTGGTCTGCCTGTTGTCATTAGTTGGAGCAGATTGTCTTTCTCATTCCATGGTTACCATATGTGTTGCTCTGATAGTCAGAAAAAGTGACATTGACTTGCCATGTAATTTGTCACAAGTTGGAGTACTCAAACCATGAAGCTATATTAGTCTACTAAGGAGTTTGAGTTTGTCACATAAGTGAGTCATTAATTTATACCAACAAGACACTTTACTGACTTTTAATGTGCTTTAGGAATATAATAGAAAGAGAAAACTCAGAATTTCAAAAATATATTTTGGACAAAAGAATTTTCTTGATACCTGTTACCTTTTAATATGTGCATGACCTAAAGATTTTGCTACTGACATTAATTTGAGCTGTAGTGTCACATACTTGTGAGTGAGTATTGAAAAGCATTTAGCTTGGACACACCTGGAAAAATTACGATTTAAAGTATTCCAATCTCTCCTTTTATGTACTTTGTAGTTTGAAATTTTCTGCTGTAAAATGTCTGATGTTTTTGACATCGTGCACTTTCCTAGATGATCACATTTATTTCATACAACCTTTTAATAACCAGTTATGGAATCTATACAGCTCTGCCAGGGAAATCTCAGACGTATAAAGTTACTCATCCTTTATGTTACTCTTGAGGTATTGTGGCACTGGTAAGTGTTGCATAATGTTGATGTCTTGGCTTCTAAACAACCAAACGATGGAAGGAAATAACAGAAAAATATTTCTGGGAGAAGGTAAAGTATAAATTCATGAAAATTCTATGAAGTGTTTATTCTTTTCCATCCTTTGTCAACAGAGTAGAGAAATGCATGCCTTAAAAAGTAAGGTTGAGATGAGATGGTTACAACTGTTATCTTCTCAAGAGAATTTGTTCTCCTGATGCTTATATTAGTAACTAGACATTTTTATAAAAGTAATGAGATTCAGTTTTAAGGATTAATTTCTTCTCAAAATGTTCAGGGGAATTTCTGAATCTGAATAAAATTAAATAATAAACTCAAGAATTCAGGAGATGAGTTTCACCTTATTTTGGTAGCTTTCCAGTTTTCTAGAATTGTATAGAACTTTCATAAACCATGTCCAGTTTTTCACTCCACAAATGAACAATAGGTTCAGTGTTTCAGTGCCCTGTGAAACCTTTTACTTCTTAAAGTCCAAGAAAGATGCTACTCACTTACCTGGTAGTAACTACAAGGAGACTTTTCCTATCAGACGGGCAACTTGCTCCCTGTGCAGTGCCGACCTCACGTCCCCCTCAGGCATTTACCTTCTTTGCACAGGATGCGGCAGTGTGAGGTTATGGAGTTGTTTAGAACAGTTATGGTGAACCTTTTAGAAACCAAGTGCTCTATGACAACCCCAAACCCTCTTATTTACCACCACATGCTAACACTGCACTTAAACCTGCATATCCAACATTCAGCTGCTGGCAGGATGCTGGAGAGACTTGGCTTACATGCCAGCAGAGAGGGCTCTGTGTACCTGCTGGGGCAAGCATATTGTAGGTTTGACACCTCTGGTCTAGAGTTATTCGGCTAATTGCCAGTTCTGAGTTTCCATCTAGCACAGTCTAGGTGGCTGAGCAATGACATGGTACACATCACATGAAAATGTAGATCTCCTAAAAAAGGATTAAGTGATATTAGAACACTCAATGGAAACAAATAGATGAGACTAAAAAGAGATGTTTTGTAACCTTCATCTAATCCAAAGAGCACTGTAAATTTTCAGGCTGAGTATCCTAGGGTAAAATTATAGCCTGGACTATGTGTGCTACTATCTTCATTGCACTACCATTCTCAAAGCCAGACACTGCCTGCTGCATAGGACATAGAACAGTGAAGTCATTCATGACAACAAGGTTTGATTAAGTGACCACATGGCCCTAGGCAGTAGAGAGGAATGGTTTAATTGTTCCATTGTTTGAATACAAAGAATGCTTTAAACAAATTACTGTAATAGGCAGAATGGGTTTATCATCAAGGCCATGAGCCATAAGCTTCAGGTCTTCTTACTTATGTGAATAGCTCTGAAGGTACTAACCCTAAATTTATATGTATAATGTGGATTCTTTTTATTAAGAAGAATCTCCTAATTTACCTAAGCTTTCGACTCCTCAAAGCTTAGATAAACTTCTAGCTACAGATGTTTGGCCATGAAATCACGTTTTTCAGAAATTTGACTTCAAGTTGGCTATTATTGAATTTATTTGCTATTTGGAAAATATTTCACTGAGCAAAGGAAAGCTTCACAGCTAATCCAGGGATCTTGGCAGGTTCTCAGTAGAATTTACAGAGTGCCCAGGTATTGGGAAAGAGGGGGCTGCTGCTGTCCATTGTTCATGCTCGCTGTCTCTGACTGACTGATGGTCCTATCTGACCTGAAAGTGTGATCCAGGTAGCTTGTGTCCACTTCTTGACATGACTTTGAGCTCTCATCTGAGTTTTCTCTCAGCTTCCTCAATGTCCTTGAAAGGCTGAAAGATTCACCTTTTGAGCCATACCTGTAGTCCTTGCATCCTGGAAGGTAAGGTAGGATGATCACAAGTTAGAGCCCTGCTTGGGCAGTTTAGCAACTTAATAAGATCCTGTTTCAAAGTAAAAATTTAAAAGGTATGCAAATGTAGCTCAGTGCGAAGGCTCTGGGTTTAATGCCTTCTACCTCCCTCCCCTACTTCGAATTCAACTGAACTGCCTCTTGGCATGACTCTGGATATACGTGGAAGTCTGAAGGTGTGTGAAATTATCAGTGCTTAGAAAAATTAAGCATTCATATTCATTTTTTGGTTCTATGCTCTGCCAGGCACTGGAAGTTTCTGTATGGCATGCTTCTTTCATGGGCTTTGGAATTGAGGTAGGGTTCCTCTGTGTTTTAAAGTTCTCGTGTCTACTTAGGCTGGAACCAGGGTTTGGTGGCAAGACAGTAAAGACAGTACTGCTTTCTAGAAGAAGTGGTGTATAAGCCTTCTCGTTACACTTATCCGTGGTAACATATTTTTAGTCACAATATGCAGTGAAGACAGTATCTGTTTGTAGCTATCATTTCTGTGTAAACACTATACATTGAAATTGTTTGGTTTTGTCTTGTTTTCAGAGACAAGGTCTTGCTGTGTTGTTCAGACTTGATTTAAACTGATGGGCTCAAGTGACCATCTTGCCCCAGCCTACTGAAGAGCTGTGGGTACGAGCATATATTTGGCTTGAGTTTTAGCTTTTGAAGCTTAAAAGCCAGTATTCATATAACTTGAAACTATCAAACTATCAGAATCTCACTTACGCTTCAAAAAACAGTATTTGAAACTTGAAAGACCAGAATTGATATTCTCTGTACTGGTTCTGCTGTGTCTCCTCCCGGAGGAAATGGAGGTAGAATGTCCACGCCAGGAGCTTGTGAACTTTAGAGAATTGGTTAGTTATTCACAACATCTTCTGACCACACTGTCTATTTGATAATGGTTTTTCAGCGGCTACATGATACAGGTGTCTGCACTGGTCACTTTTCTTCTTGTCAGAAAATGTTCTAACTCATTAATTTGAATGAATGTCTGCTCATATGCTATGGCTGGGTGCCCATTGTAAAGAAATAACATGTACTTCGTCAGGGCTATTTGACCATGCGGGGAGGAGCTCTAATAGTAAGTCTGGAGCTCACTTCAAACAGCCAGACGAAGGAAGATGAAGAGTCAGAGAATCTCATTTTCTAACTTTGATAGGTACATTGCAGTATGCATATTTGACAGAAGTTTGGGGTTCACCTTCAGTGGTAAAATTCACTAGTGGAAAATATAATATATAGTGCTCATTCATAAGTCCTTAGGCAAAAAAAATTTAAAATTGTACATTGCATTCCAATAAAAAATAGTTTTTGAGAATCTTTATTTTCTAATAACACCAAGGACAATTTTGAGTACTTTAGACAGCAGTATTTAAATATGTCTTTGATTGGGAGTATTAAAAGGTGAAAAATTTTTGTTATATAGCATCTTCCTTTGTGTACTAAAGTACTTAGCAAAAACGTGGAGTTCTTCAGAGAACTCTTTTATGCATTTCTTGAAATCATTTTAATATAGATGCTACTTTTTTTTTTTGAGCCAGGGACCCAATGTACTTCATTTTGGACTTGGACTCCCTATGTAGTCCAGGCTGGTCTTGAATTGGCAGTCCTCCCACCTCAGCCTCCCAAGTGCTGGGATTACAAACATGAACTAACACTCTGAACTTGATAGATGATATTCTGCGTAGGAGAAGTACAAAAAAGTGTTTCAAATACATTTGAGCTAGTTTTCTGTGATTTTCATCTTAGTGATAATTATACTTTGATTTTTCTTCCCAACCTTCTCTATGAAAGTTAATGACAGTGAGATATAAAAGAATTACTTAATTTAGAATTAATCAAGAATAACTGCGTCAGGACTTAACAGCCTCTTAAAATCATTCATAATTCAAAACTAAAATATTACATGTGAGAACAATTGTCATTATGTACATTTTGCTTCCTCTAAAGTTACTTATGAGGGTTATGAACTTTGGATCTTTTTCATTTCCTTTAACTGTGAGTTTAATCTAAACGAAGGCTCTGAAGTCTTGAATGATTATTAGAGATAACTTTGAAGATACTTCCAATGTGAAAGGAACAGTGATACAGAATCACAGGAAAGAAAAATGAAATTCATAGTCAAAGCAGGCTTGATCAGTGAAAATAGGCATTCAAATTAGATTGCTAACGTAAATTTGAATGTTCAATTAATGATCCTTATATAAACTTCTCTGCTTCGTTCTATACTAAAGGTGAAGAATTTTCCAATTTAACTTTTCAATAATGAAAATAGAAATGATAGAAGCAAGTGCTTGAAGTGCATTTCTGCCTACCTTTTTTTATCCCTCTAAAATTTAAGCTTTACCTATAGATGAGTGATATTAAATTAATGTTGAAAAGGAGGTTAAAGTTCTTGACCTAATAATGTTAACATCAATAATTACTATGCAGACTCAAAAAAGCAATAAAATTTTGTCCTGGAAGCTATTATCAACTGAGAAGTGTTGAAGGATGTTAATTGGTAAAAATGAAAATTGAGAAAATTCAGAGTCTTTAAACTATCTCTTGACATTTATTTATTCATCTGTATTTTCATATTCATATTTCCATTCATTCATTTATTAATTGTTCCAATGTATGTTGAGCTCTCATTAACAAGACTATTTTAAAAATCTTACTCTAAATTTTAGTAAATAAGTATTCAAGGAAAGATTTTTGCTAAAGAATTTAAACAAAAAATGTTTAAATGCCTTTATTTCTGTGCATATTAAAGATATATTTTATTAAATATTATATCAATAGAGTATATAAATCAGATAAATATTTAATTTCAAACATAACCCATAAGGTCCATTTTGGAAATTGATATTCAATTAACAGATTAAAATGAAAATATTTAATTATAGATGTATGCCATCAACTATTATTTTGCAGTATGTGAAATTGAACCTAGGGTCTTTGCAATCAGCCATATCCCCAAGCCTTTTTACTTTTTTACTTTGAAACAGGTCTCACTATGTCTCTGAATTGCCCAGGTTGAGATTAAACCTGAGATCCTCTTGCCTCAGCTTCCAAGAGTGCTGGGACTACAGGTGTCTGGCACCCTACTTGGCATTCTAATGACTTAAATTTCAGAATTATTATGATGCTACTTAGAACTGACTAAGCATCAAGAGTCCACTTATCTCCTAGCTGATATATACAACTACAGATAGTTATTAACATAGTCACAGAGAAAAGCAAGACTTTCTACCGTGGGTTTGAGGTAGGGTGCATTTTATTATAACACATCAGTTTCACAGCATTGTAGAGTGCTGTTCATGGTTGAAAAAATTCCCTTTGACATCTCCTATTCTCTTAAGAATAGTTTGGCTACTTATGTGTGGCTTGTGTAACTAAGAATTAAATGATCACAAAATAAACAGGTCTGTACCCATTTATATAAGTCTTAGTTAATTGTCTTTGGTTAACCTTTTAATTATATTCAGTTATTTCCTGTTAGTTCATTGAAAAACCTGAAAAATAATGGAGTGAGGAGTAACCATCATTATCACAACTTGCAAATTATGTTTTTAAGGAAACCTCACACCAATTATGGTTCTGTCTGTAGTACTAAAAACAAACAAAATTCGAAGTGTTGTTTTCATTTTAGATGCGATCTGTGAGCCGAGTCTTCAAGTTTATTGACATGCCAAAAGAAGGTGTGCCTGCCAAGTCCCTCAAACCTACCGGGGATGACCAGCTCTCCAAAGTCATGGTCACTGAGAACCAGCACGTGAAGAAAGACGATGCGTGGCCTTCAGGGGGCCAGATGACTATCAAAGACCTCACAGCAAAATATGTAGATGGCGGCAATGCCATATTAGAGAACATTTCCTTCTCCATAAGTCCTGGCCAAAGGGTGAGATTTAAACATTGCTTTGTTATCTCCCTGTTCAGTCAGCCCAGCTGGCTAAAGCAGTGTGTTAGAATCTGTTTGTGACGCTATTATTATATACCCGGACCAATACTAAATACACATACTCTAAGTTGGTATTAGATGGAGTCATTACATTTCATGTAAAATTTAATGTGCAGAGTCTTGAACCTATTCATAGGCTCACTTAAAGTATGGTAGTCTCTGGAGAATATCTAATAATTGCACTTAGAGAAGCTGTTTAACAAACCAAAATTGCATATTTTAAGTTTTCCATCTTGAAAATATCTCCCAATAAGATAAACAGTTTATTGGTGACTCCATCATTTGAATCGTCTCACTTTAATATGATTGAGAGTCTGTCAGATAAGTGGTACTTCTTTTTAGCTTTCTTTTTTCTTTCTGAGGTTTCACAGATTTTTTTTTTCAACATTTACTAAGTGGAAAAATATTTACTTAGCAATAATTTTATTACTAAGCAATAATTTTATCACTTCTTAAACATAAATAACTCTGTATTATTTTGAAATGTCTTATACTATGAGTCCAGCACTGTGTTGGACTCAGAGGACCTTATATACAGATTTTTGGAGGTTTTTTTGTTTTTGTTTTTGTTTTTTTTTTTACTTCATGCACTATAAATAGTTTTATGTTGTATTCAAATCTTTTATTCTGGTTTACTTCATTATACTAGAGAGGAATATTATATATTTTTATTGAGTTTTAAAGTTGAGATAGTATTTAAAATGTCCAGGTATTAAGAAAACTGAATTTTAAAACTTTATGTATGGTTGAGTTATAGTTAGTAAAGATATTACATTATCATTATTAACACTGACATAGGCGCAGACAATTCCAATTTTTGGAATATTTCACAAACATTTAATGCAATGAGCCAGATTTTGTTTAAAAAAGTATAAAGTGAACAAAAAAGAAACATGAAAAATGCTTTAAAATGGAACACTGGAAATTTGGACTCATCTTTGTGCCTTAGGATAAGTTCACTAAAATTAACTATTATTTTTGCCACTGTTTTCATCAAGAATGGGATTTATTTTTTTTCTATTCCTGAGGAAAAATAGCATTAAATGAGCCTAAGTGGAAAGATTTTACTTTTCAGATTGAATTTGCCCCTAGTATTAGTATATGTATAGGTTTTTAGATTATATTAAGATCCCTCATGAAATCTCTGAGAATTTTCAACATTTTTGTTCTGTTGTTGGAACATGAGCTATGGTA
>PVIR01031495.1:0-19381 GCA_004026965.1 Petromus typicus
TTGCAGCAAGAACAAAATATCTGACATCCGCAATTTAAAGGGGAGGATTTTTATTTGGCCTCACAGTCTCTGAAGTTTCAGGCCATGTTCAGCAGGTATAACACAGAAACAGCAAAGCAGAAAGACATGGAGAAAAGCAGTTCACATCATGGTGACCAGGAAGCAGGAAGAGAAGGAAGAAACCAGGGAGTGGCTGTTACCCCGGTGACCTGGCTCTGCAGATCAGACCTTACCTCCTGATAACACATTCACCTGCAGACTCATCAACCAGTCACCTTTCTGATGCCCTGACTCTGTGTAGGAGACTTTGGTACGGACATTCTCAGTCTGAACCATAAGGTAAGAAAGGAAGTCAGATGATTTCCCTTGTGACTAGATCTTTGGTGAATTAATCAATTGATAACTTGCTAGTAGGGTGGAGACTTTGTGTCTGAGCCTTAACTGAATGCTTCTGACTAAAGATGACCTGGAATAAGGAGAATCCATGATTTCTTTTTTTTTTTTTAAATCTGTATTGGTACATTACATATATGCATCATGATTGAACTCCATAATGGAGATTTGTACCAGTATAAGACACAACTTAATTTTCATTTTTTTCCCATAGCCCTACCCACCCTACCACCCCCCCATATACACAAAATTTGTTTCCTTTCTTTTTTGTTGTAATATAATTATTTTTCCCCCTCCACCCTATTTTACTTTGAGTATTTTCTATTTCACAATGTATAACATACAATTCTAGGACTCATTTACATCTTTATTCTCTCATACCAGAGAAAAGATGCGATATGTACCTATCTGTGCCCTATTTATTTCACTTATGAGGATATCCTCAAAGTATGTCCATTTAAGTAGAAATGATTCAAACTTATCATTTTTTATGGTCCTTCTGTTTGCTATATTTTAAGTGACTTTTTGGATCTTTCTCCATCTACATTAAGTATACAACAAAATATATTGCCCCAAGTTCTGCTCAATGGATGTGTCTCTCTTTACATTGTTCTTTTGAACATTTTTTTAAATTTTCTGCAATGTCTCTGAAAAACAGTATTCTTCTTCTTTTTTTTTTTCCTTCTTTTTTGAGACTGGGTCTCGCTTTGTAGTTCAGGCTGGAGCTGAGCTCAGCCTTGAACTCATGACAGTCTTCCTGTCTCTGCCTTCTAAGTTCCCAAGCACACCAGGCTTTGTTGTGTGCGGTTATCTTGGATCGAACTCAGGCCCTTCTGCTTGCAAGGCAGGTGCCAGAACCACTGAGCTAAATCCCCAGCCTCAGAAAACAGTATTCTTAAGTTCTTGGGTTTTCTCATTTGTGAAAAGATTATACTGTCTATGTCACAAAGCTATGCTGGTTATCAAGAAATTCAACATGTGAAAAGAACTTACAATGGTGCTTGGCATATGGCAAATAAAAATGTTTTATAGTGATACTTAAAATTATGATTCAAATTTTAAAGTGCTAACATATACACAGAAATTCTTCAAATAAAATGTCTACAGGTTCAAGTAAACTTGTCTATTTTCAAATCATATTTATTAAATTGAAAGACCTTTTTCTCTGTGTTTACCTTTTCAAAAAGATATTTGATACATTCAATTTAGCATGACAGAGTGGTTAACAAAGACATATTCTTTTTTTTCTTCTTCTTCTTTTTCTTCTTTTTTTGAGACAGGGTCTTGCTTTGTAGTTCAAACTGGCCCTGAGCTCAGCCTCAAACTCACATCACAGTGATCCTCCCACCTCTGCCTCCCAAGTGCTGGGATTATAGGCGTGAGCCACCACACCCCACATTGTGGTATGTGGTTCTGATGGCTGCTGGGCGTGAGTCTCTGCACCCAGTATTGTATGTGGTTACTGGGGAATGGAACTCAGACCCTTGCACTTGCAAGACAGGCACCAGAACCACTGAGCTAAATTCCCCGCCCAAGACACATTCTTAATAAAAAATGTTGCATTTGGTTTGATGAAAAATAAAGAGTGTTAACATATTTATTTTCTATTGCTTTTTTTTTTTTTTTTTTTTTTTTTTTTTTTTTTAGAGAGAGAGTCTGACTTTATAATTCAGGCTGGCCCTGAGCTCAGCTTCAAACTCACATCACAGCAATCCTCCTGCTTCTGTCTCCTGAGTGCTCGGATTACTGGCATGAGCCACCACGCCCAGCACTGTGATATGTGGTTCTGATTGCTAGTGGGCATGAGTCTCTACACCCAATATTGTTACATGTGGTTACTAAGGATTGAACCCGGGTCCTTGTACTTATAAGGCAGGCTCTGGAACCACTGAGCTAAATCCCAGGCCCTCTGTTGCCTCATATCTTTCATAAGTCACAGCCTAATCTTGTGAAATATCTGTGAAGTTATAATGTTCTACACCATCTTTTTCCTAGATAAAATGACCAGTCTCCATAGCCAATTTGGATATCATTCTCAATATGCAGTAGAATGAAAGAGCAAAGCAAAGCAATTAGTCATAGCTATCACTTCTCTGCTTCATATCCAGAAGTTCCACTAAGAGACCTTTCTGGGTAAGAAGAAAAAGTTCTTTGATTGTGTCCCTTCTTGCTACTTACATAGAGAAAAGCATTGTTTTTGTAAGCCTCTTACACAGCTTCTTGTGTTCATATGTTTGCACGTGTTGACAAGCCAGTGCTCTTGAGAACCCACAGTGATGGAATAGGTGAACTATTTTAGGGCAAAGGAAATTATAAAAGTTCATGCTTGAAAGGACTGTAATGATGTTCTATGCTGGATACACTTCTGCTTAAAAGTCTTACATAAAGTGATTCTGCAGCAGTGATGGACTATGCCATTGTTGGGAAAGTTGCACGGAATCTAATTCATAACAGCTTTGAAAGGAAGATATATGTCCTTAATGTTTTATTCCATGTGAGATCATAAGGGAAAAAGTCATTATTTCTCTAGATAGTTTTTTGACTGTTCTGTTTGATCAAATATTTTCCCTTCTAATGACTTGAAATATTTTTATTTCCATTTAGCTTTCTTGTTTTCTTATTCACTAATTCTTTTCAATGGTACACATTCAGCAATTATTTTTAAAGTAAAATTATTCTAGTTGGACAAAAGCTCCCATAAAACCAAAAAAACAAAAAAAACAAAACAAAACAAAACAAATTCCAAAATAAATATGAGATCTAATTGAAATGTGTAATGAATAGTTAAACTAAAAAGAAATTATTGCAGTAAAGATGTTGCTTTTAATCTTCCTAAAAATACTCTGACTCACTTCAAACACACTTATTTAATCTTTCTGGTAATTTTCTGTATCAGCCCTGAAGTCTACATTTGTGAGTATCTTTAAGAAGTACAGTTAAAAAAAAATCAGGGAAGGCTGCTGTCCAGGGCCACCAAAGGAAAGTCAAAGGAATGCGGTGGACTCCTGTAGACATTTATCAGACCTCATCCACTCTTCATTGGATCTGGCTCTGTGAGACTCCCGAGTTTGTTTTTTTTAAAAATCAAAATGATCATGAAAGGTAAATGCTTGGAAATCATTCAGTACATTGAGGCAATTACAACAGAACAGCTAAATACATTCTTCAAAGAGGACTGTCACAACTGCTTTAGGAGATGGCAAGAACAGAATGTGTCTGAAGTGAGGGAGTATATTTTGAGAAGGATTAGTGATAGTGCGTCTTTTTTTCTGAAGAATAGAGAATGCTTCATCAATTCGTAAGAAATTCGCTAACACATTTTTTATTTTAACATTCACTGTGTTTTTTATCATACTTTGTATACTAGCTCCCTCAGGATTTTTGCCTCTGAAATGAACTCAAAGCCTATTACTGTTGTTGGTATTGTAGCTCAGTATAAGCACCCTATGTGAGAGCTATAGTTAAGGTTCTTTGTCTATAAGTCACATAAATCAAAATTGCTTAAGTAAATAATAAAGTAATAACAATAATAATTTATTAGACTAATACTTTATAGTTCCCAGTGTCAAAGAGAAAGCTTAATAGACATCAAATATATAAAGATCCAAGGGAGAACAGAAGATTGAGGAGAACTCCTAAGTGCAACTTCCATTTTTATGGCCTTAATACTTTTGTTTTTTCTCTTCTCAAGACTAAAGTCTCAGGGAAGATCCATCTCCTTGACTGAGCTGGTTTTGGGTGTCAGAATGGAACAGAGGATTTGCTCTCTGTAGGAGTAGGAAAGCAGTGATTTTACAAAGGAAACATCACGGTTCCATTCACAAGGGTAAAAGAGGTCAGAGTGAAACAAAAGCCCTAGGTGTCCTCTGCAGGATGCACTGTGTATGTTTGCAAGTTTATGGTGTTCAACACCGAACCCACTCTTTGGGTTGGCTCTTCAGTCATGCTAGGAATTTAATTGTGGGCTGAGGATAGCTACAAGGAGGCTTTGTAGAATATTGGACTTTGTATATCATCTAGGAATTCATGTATTATCTTCATAGAAAATGCCTACCTTAATCCTTCATTACAGCAGGTCACTTACTCACTGAGCATGGTAGACATGGAAATATGTTACCATAAAAAGGACTAGACTAGCTGCTAAGTGAGGATGGTACAGTCTCTCTCTTTACTTGCTTTAGCTTTACTTCACCTGAACAGAACTATCTTCCCTGAAAATGTACCTTTATGGAAGAAATCTATGCCCAGTGACAGCATAATCTAGTTAATGGATAAAAGCCCAGTCATTTTAACTAGTTTGAGGGCAGCTCTGAGTGTAACTTTTTTTTTCAGGGTTTTTGTTGTTGTTGTTGTTGTTGTTTGTTTGTTTTGTTTTTGTTTTGCTTTTTGTTTTTGTTTTTTGAGACAGGGTCTCACTTTGTGGTTCAGACTAGCCCTGAGCTCAGCCTCAAACTCACATCACAGCAATCCTCCTGTCTCTGCCTCCCGAGGGCTGAGATTACAGGCATGAGCCAACACGCCCGGCACTGTGGTATGTGGTACTGGTTGCTGCTGGGCGTGAGTCTCTACGCCCAGTATGGTATGTGGTTACCGGGGATCAAACCCGGGTCCTTGCACTTACAAGACAGGCGCTGGAACCACTGAGCTAAATCCCTGGCCCTGATTTGTAACATTTAACCTGAGCTTGCAGCCTACTTGGCCAATGCTGTTCTATCGGATCAGTGTTAAGTCTCAACTTTCCTTCTCCTCAGTCCCATGACTTCTCCCTGTCTTTCACAATCACTAATCTCTAAAAAAATCTTAAAACCCCAAGTCCTAACACCTATTTTTAAAAACTCAATTTATAGTATGCTTACAAACTCCACTATATTAATTAGAAGAAATTAAATGAGGACAGTTTTAATCAAAACTTCAGTGTTATTTCTACTTTTCCCTTATTGCCTCAGGTCAAAAGATACCAACTACAATTTGGCTGATTTGAATATTGCAAGATGAATATCAATCCAAACTCACTACCATTCATCAGATGAAAATTCCTAAAATGATCATTCATTGTCGTTTTCCTTGCCCGAAGAACTCCAGGAAGTAAGTATTTTGACTCATTTTGCATATGCTTCTGGCTCAGTTTCCCATCTCAATAGTATAGTTTTTGTTTATTTTTAATGGTACAGCTTTAACACTACAGGTAAAATACAAATTAATATTGTCTTATACTCATAAGCAACATACCCATACAAACTGGGTCTCAGGTAGATGAGATGCCCCTAAATCTTGTACACTAAACTCTATTCCCAATGACCTCAAGACAAAAATATTAGCCTAATCATCTATATCTTTATACATATGTCACTTCTCTTCTAATTTTCTGTGAAATTTTGATTGTAAGTCAGACACAATTTTCTCCCCTTTGGGGCACTTTGTTCTGAAACCTTTTGAGTTATTTTAGGCCTCTAATTGGAGAGTTGGAGTATGGTTGTGATTAGGAGAAAATGAGGTGACCCCAAATTCTTGCTGTCTAATACATTGATGCGTATTTCATAATGAGTGAAATGTCAATGTCATATAATTTTCAACATATTCAGGTTGATTAAGATGATGAGGTGCAAGTCTGATGATTTTCAAGTGGTATAAAAATCACTACCAGAGTCTGGGTAAGTTGACAACCAACAATATGGGGAAAAGTTTTTACCAGCTGCTTCTTAGACAAAGGGCTACTGTCTAGAACATATAAAGAGCTTAAAAAATAAGTATCCTCAAATTTAAAGACTTTATCCAAAAATGGAAATCTGAAATGAATAAACATTTTTCAGATGAAGAAGTAAAAGCAGTTAAGAAATATATGAAGAAATGTTCAAGATCACCAGTCACTTGAAAGATGCAGATGAAAATAACACTGAGATTCTAGCTAAATGGAGTATTATATGCCATAAAGAATGATAAGTTTGAGTCATTTTTACTTAAAAGGATTCACCTTGAGGACATACGCATAAGAGAAATAAATAGGTCACAGATGTCTAAATACCGTATCATTTCTCTGGCATGAAAAACCCAAGATATAAGTAAGTTCTGAAATGTATGGTAGACATTGTTAACAGAAAACAAAAGGGAAAATGGAGGTGGAGGTAAGAAAAGAAAGGAAAGAAAAAATTGATGTTAAAAAGGAAGCAAAACTTATATGTAAAGGGGGCAGGGGTATTGTGTGGAAGGCAGGAATATGGGAAAAAGTGAGAATCAAATTATGTCATGTACTGGTACAAATTTCAGTGTCAAGTATGGTCATGATGTATACATAGAATGGACTAATAAAATCAATTTTAAAAATCACTCTAGTATTTTTAAATGAATTTGTATAATTGTTAAGTGGGGGAGATTTACTAAAATCAGTTTCAACAATGCTACAGTTACAGATTTGTTTCAGTTGCATGCTTCATTAGCTTCATAAAATGTCATATTATTAGCAATTCAATAGTTTGCATGTGAATTTAATTGCAAATTTCATTTTCTCTGCATAATCCTAATTCATCGATTAAGTGATTTTCATAATTCAAAGGATGAAATATTATGAGGTAAAAGGGATACCCTCATACATGTGTTATAGAGGACTGTTAAAATACTCTGCTCTGGAGGCCCAAGAATGCTCACTACAAATGTGAAACTCAGCTCCTCATTCTGAAATTCTAGCACATCTAGGGAAAAATTTTTTAAAATACTTATTTCCAGATAGTAATGAACTAATGCTTATCTTTGTAGTAAAATATAACCTTAAAGTTGATGTACACAAAAATGTTACATATAAAATGAATAAGTATCATCCATTCCAAATATTCGATAAATATATACCTGGAATCACTGTTGACACTTGGTATATCAAGGACAAAAAGAAGAAACTCACCGCCATTTCCATTTGACACTCCAAAATATATTCTCTCATGTGTGCCCATGGCTGGGAGGCCTTACACTCTAGACTGAAGTTGATCAACTGCCTTGAATATCCTGCACATTCTTGAGTGTAGGAAGCTCCATTTATCCCTAGTATGGCTTCCAGGTGTCCACACTGAACCTGTCCAACATACACCCTAGAACATGGCCTCTCCCCTTAGCTTTCTTTATCAGCTTCATGTTTTGGTCCATAGTGTTTTGTTTTGTTTTGTTTTCTTATCTAATATTATTTGGCTCAATTGGAAAAAAATATAAAAAATAAATCTTTAAAAATAAAAATAAAGGAACAATTTTGAAATATCCAAATGTTCTGAAACACTGGTTACTTTGCTCTATAGTAGAAGAAGAAATGATGGTGATATAAGTCAAGGATACAAAAAATCTGGTACAAACTCTCAATGTTGAATGTGATGATGATGTGTATTCATAATGTACCAATAAAGATTTGAATTTTTTTTTAAAAAATAGACTTTTAGTAAGAGCAATGTTAGAAGTAAAATGTCCAATATGAAGACCAATGATGAAACTGGAGATTTTTTGTTAAGTGTATTGTAGTGATTCTCATCACAAAATAATAACTAAGTGAAATAGTAACATGCTATGTCTCTTCACTATTTAAACCATTTCATTATCTATATAGATCTCATATTATTATGTTGTACACCTTCAACAAACAGTACAATTCAATTTTTTAAAAGAAGAATGATGGTCTCTAAAGAAGTTTCTTGACTCATCTGTTCAACCCAATCATGTTTATCTTCTAATTTTTAATGAAATTTAGCTTACATACAAAATCTCACCAAGTGCATTGAGCATGCTTCCATTTATTTTTTTAAAATTATCTTTATTGGTACATTATAAATACACATGATAATCACATTCAACATTAAGAGTTTGTACCAGAATATGACATGACTTCATTGTGTTCCCAAAAAGCTGCAGCTTATACTGAGCACAAGTGAAAAATCAATGTTGATTAATTTAGTTTTCAATTAATCTCTTTAACATCTCATGATGACAGCTATCATTTTAATGGAACAGAAGCAGCTCAGTAGTCCTTTCATCAATTAAAAATGAATAAATTGTCCATGAGTAATTTTCATGGGATGGATGCACTATTTATTTTTAAAACACTACTTCAACAACACTACAGTGTTTTGTTGAAATGCTACTTCTAAATCCATTAGAATGTGCTAGCTGATTCTATAAAGAAAATCTAGACCTATATTTAAATATAAAGTTGCTCTGTACAAATTTGTGAACTATAAGGAGCCTTTACCTGCTATACAAGCTGATGGAATCTGAATGGGAATAGTCATTGAATAGTGAACAACTATTAGAATTGTTTGGCTCAGCCAGTGCAGAAAACAAAACTATAAATGAGTAGCAACACATCAGAACTTTGAGTCTTGTGGAAATTTTTAATCTCAAGTCCACTGGGAAAAAAGTTTTTTTCTTACTTTATATAACAATTTTGTTATTCATAATACAAAATCTCTTTAATTTTAAATTTCTTTGTTAGTGTTTACCATCTACTTAGAGCATGAAAATTATGGGTCATGGTCCTAATGTATTTAAATACCTTTTTAGTCAGAAACCTCCTCCCTTAAAGATGGCCATATCTATTTGTGAAACCTGTGATATTCGAATTCACATGACAGAGAGATTTTGGAAATATGATTAAATTCTGAGCTTAAGAGGTGACATTGTCTTGGGTTATGTAGGTGGGTAGAGTCAAAGCAAGCATCCTCATAAGAGGAAAGTAGAATGGTCAGATTTATAGAAGACCAGAAATCTGACAACAAAGGAAAGGAAAGTCAGAGTGCTGTGGGACACGAACCCAGGAAGGGACACAGGCCCAAACAATCAGGGACATCAGGAAATAGATCAGCCCAGGATCCTCCTGCTCCTGAAGGAACAAAGATCTTTTCACCACCTTTAGATTTCTAGAATAACCCACTTGTCCTGTTTTAAGCTCATAAGTTTGTGTGATTTTTCAGAGTATAAATAGGGGTAGTACTAGCTTATCCCACCTGGGAACGCCTTACACTTTTGCTGCATAGTGGAGAAGCATGTAAAACTTTGAATTACCAGAACTTCATAATCATTTATCTTATTTTTACTTCATAGCTGAAGAACAAAAACTATTTCTTTTGTAGTTAACATAGTTTCTTAGGAGAAAAAGAATCTATTGGCTACTATCAAAATTCTAAAAGTATAAAGTAATATTTCCCAACACAGATTTCTCTCCTTTTATCTTTAGTTATCATTACACCTTCTTGATTAGGCTACTTTGTTTCTTTATAATGGTGTGTCTTCTACTACAACACATTACAACTGTGGGCATGAAAACCAAGACCTAGCTGACAATAATAAAGCCATAGAACACACCATACAATGGTGCTTTCAACCACATAATCAGTGTCCTACAATGGCATTGCATGGTACATTTTATGTACCATGTCTTAATGGATCATTATTAATATTGTTGTCAAATCAGACAGTGTCATTTGCTATATTTCTTTAAGATTGGAACAGAAATTCTTAGAGGTTATTTCTGGGTATCTTAATATAGCAGAGACAGCATAATGTTTTTGATTAGCAAAATCAGTCTTTAAGAATTTACTACATATCTAGTATTTTAAGACTGTGGTACAAAAACGTAATTCCTTAATGCTATAAAATGTATAGTTAAATGAAGGAAACAGAGCAAATTAAATTGTCAGGAATTTAAATTGAGACTGTAAATTCGGAGAAAATTAAGGTCTGGTAAAGAACTGGGCTTAACACTGCATAGAGGATAAAGCTGTGTGTTGAAAGGGACAGAGGCTGTTCTAAGTGGGACAGATAGGGGGAATAAAGACATGGAAGACAACCTAAGCAGAGCACTGAAGCGCCTGGGTGACATGGAGGAGGAGCAGACGATAGAAGAAATGAGGAGAAACGTCGGCATTTAATAGAGTGTTGAGTAGCCATTAGGAGACACCATGATGATCTGAGCAAGTGAATGGTGAAGCGTTAAGAGGATGGGTAACAGAATGAGCTGAAAATCAGAAACCAAAAATGAGAAATGCCACATCATTGAGGGGACTCTGGATAGAAAATAAAGTTCTAATCAAAGAGCAAACAGAGCTGCTCAAGAGATACCATGAAGTTTCCGGAGCCTACACTACCACCCTTACAGGTTAGAAATTTACCTGAGGGGCCAGAAAATGTACTAATTCACAAGGTTGTTTGAATTAGCTAAGTACATGCATCTATTATTAGTGCATTCTCAAGAAATTGATGTAAAGAAACCTGCTTTTTCCTTGATGTTAGAAAGAGGTTCTGGGCAGTGAGCAGGGTCAGTGAGACCCACGAGAGTCAGCAGGGGGCTGACACTCTGGGGAGAACAAAAGGGCTTTCACCCAGCTGGAAGTCCCTGGTTATAGCAAGTGAAGGTCAAGGACATCAGGGACATTCCATCCTCAGTGGCACCAGGGTCTGTTCATAAAACTCCTCACCTCTTTCTTGGGTGTGTTTATTCAGACCGTGCAGGACGTCTTGGCAGGGATAACAGACCAGGTTATTTAGGGATCATTATGCTCCTTAGGACTCACTCTGGCTTCAACAGTCATGAATCAATAAAGAAGTAATACAAAATGATCATCTCTTTGCTTTGTAGTACATTGAAAAATGAGTCATACTTCAACAGAGACAACATGAGACGAAGTGGGGGGAACTGAATATACTAGAAGCGAAGAGGGGAAAAAAGAAAGAATAAAAGGGTTTATTACATATAAAAATAATCAACTGTATTTGCACTGGTCCTGTTCATATCTATAATTTGCCTTTCAAGCTCTTCCTCTGCTATTTTTAAATCAATCCTTTTCCTGAACTCTTTCCCATTAAATAGATTTGCTACCTAGATACAAATAATCAGGAACATAGATATAAACCTGCAGTGAAGTAAAAGAGCAAGATCTGAAGAACTTTGCCTGAGTAAGTGAAAGAGATGTTTCCTGCTGGAGAAGATGCAGGCCAAAACTAAAGCCAGAGCTAAATCCAAGAAGAAAGGTACATTTCAGGCAATTAAGAAGACAAAGGAGCCCACAGGTGTGCTTGAATAAAGGTTATTTCTAAAGTGACATCTCCAAACAAGGGAGGACTGAAAATCTGGGGAATAAGCAAGAGAGAGTAAGAGAAAAAGGGAAAGCAGCCAGGGGACCGGAGCCATTGTGAAACCTACAACTGCCGGACACAGCTTGCCTTCCAGGTCTCCATGGGCCGGTCATGGGAATACATTAGTCGAGCTGAAAGATCTAAGGATAGCTGGGATCACCACAAGGGACTTGTGTGTGAAGTGTGGGTGATCCTCCTGCTTGTAGCTCCCTAAACATTTTCTTTTTTAATAAGCTTCAGCTTAAAATATGTTAGAATGACAGCTTCTTAAGCAGGTCATCCCCAGGGTTCCATTTCACATATGCTACATGCTGTGAATTATACAAGTCACACTTCTGTGAAATTATTTGCTGCCTGTTCTTTCTCATTTTTTTGTATTTTTTGATATAATTTAGTATTATAAAGAAAAGAATATGTCTTAAATCTCAGGAAATAGTTATTAATAGCAACAAAGATTCTATTGATCTCTTTGCCTCTTCAGTACACCATGAACATTGACTACTTTTCTCCAAATAAGTATGAGGCCATAAGAAAGATATGTCTGAGTTTCATCTTCCAAATACAAAGTTACTTTTGAAGTTACTTTTGAAAAATTTGGCCTTCATATTTCCATCCCTGGAACCAAAGTTGAACACTTTATATTATGGATTTCATCTGAAAGATTCTTACATGTTATTTTATTCTTCTTTCTCCTGTGTAACGCACATTGCAGAAAGCACTAATCCAAGGACATGTGAAGTCTCTGGTATATAACTTTTCATATCATTTTTATAATATTTATTCCAAACTGCAAATGTACTGTGCTAATGTCTTCATTGTCATTTTATGATTCTTTCAGCTTTTAGAATTTCCTGAACAAAAAACAATTAAAATGCCTAAAAATTAGTCACATAATAAAATATGAGATGAATTATTAAGAAAATGTGGATAATGGTTTCTAAAGAGCTAACAATACTATAAAAAGAACACTCAGACTTTGCACTAATGATACTTTCATCATTCTATCTATGTAATAATTATTATCTAGCACAAATACTGTAACCAGATATAATTTGCATATCATCTAAATAGCTATGTGGCTGCAATCTACTTTGAGGAAGTACTAAAGGCAATGGGGTATGAAAGACAAGTCCCCTATCAGCTACTTCCATTTTCTTTTATGACTGCATACTGCCAAGTGCAGAGGTCCAAAGGCCTATGTGAAAGGATATTTCTCTTGAAATGTTTCTCGGAGACTTAAAAGTACAAGGTGAGCAGCACTGAAGTTAATTTTGAAAATTTTGACCAAGAGGAGAAATCAATAAGTAAAATAAAGAATGTGAACCAATCAGGCTTGAAAAGAAGGAAGACGTATGTGTGGAGAATGGGTTGAATGATAATCACGCATTGAAGATTTAAAACTGGTCATTCATCTGCCCACTTTTGAAATCTCCAGCCATTTTCTCTGGATGTTCCCCTCCACCCCACCTACTGTGTGTCAGAACTCCACCTCCAGGTTCCACATAAATACCATCTTCCCTCACACTGTCCTTCATCTTTCTCTAAGAATAAACCTTCTAAGATGTAACCTGCACATTTACTGAATGAGCCATCGTGGCCAGTGGCATGCAATGCAAGTATCTCAAGATTTAAAATCAGATTTAGGTTAATTCTACAGTTTATGCTGTATAACCTTGAAAAACTCTTTAAGACTCAGATATTTTTGCGTATGAAATGGTATTTATTTTATGGGGCTACAGTAAAACTCCATCATGATAAAATAAACAAAATTCTGAAGGGAGTGTTTAGCAATTGGTCAACTCACAATGACTTCTGGTTCTGTTTTTCTTTTGCAGTCTCTTTTTCTTGACAAATTAAGGATAATAACACAAGTTCACTATTTTTTAATCTTTATTGATACATTGCATACACGCATCATGATTGCACTCCATAATGGGGATTTGTACCAGTATAAGACACAACTTAATTCTCATTTTTTCCCATAGCCCTACCCCCCAACCACCCCCATATACAAAATTCAGTTTCCTTACTTTTTTGTTATAATCTCATTATTTTTCGCCCTTCACCCTATTTTACTTTGAACATTTTCTATTTCACAATATATAACATACAATTCTAGGATTCATTTATATCTTTATTTTCTCATACCAGAGAAAACATGAAATATGTACATATCTGCGACCTATTTATTTCACTTATAAGGATATCTTCAACCTATGTCCATTTAAGTATAAATAATTCAACTTATCATTTTTTATGGCAGAGTAATACTCCATCCTATTGAAGAACCACAGTTTTTTTTATCCAGTCTCCAGTTGATGGACACTTGAATTGTTTCCAAGATGTAGCAATCACAAATTGGGCTGCTATAACATGGGCTCATATATGTCACTGTAATATGAGCCTTTTAATTCTTGTGTGTACATACCTAGCAGGGCAAAGCCTAGGTCAAATGGGACCTCTATTCCTAGCTTTTTGAGGAACCTCCAAACTGATCTCCACAGGGGTTGTAGGAGTCTACAGTCCCACCAATAGTGGTGAAGCATTCCTTCTTCTCCGCAGCCATTGCTGTTGGCTGAATCTGAAATGGCAGCCATTCTATGTGGAGTGAGATGAAATCTCGATGTTGTTTTCATCTGCATCTCTCAAATGACTAATGATGTTGAGCATTTCTTCATATGCTTCTTAGCTGCTCTTACTTCTTCCTCTGAAAAATATCTGTTCATTTCAGATGTCCATTTTTGAATTGGGTCATTTAATTTGGGTGGGCTGATTTTCTTGAGCTCTTTGTATATTCAAAATAGAAGCCCTTTGTCTGAGAAACAGCTGGTAAAGATTTTTTTTTGCCACTTTGTTGGTTGCTTTTTGCTCTGTTGGTGGTTTCCTTTGCTGTGCAGAAGCTTTTTAAAAGAATGAGGTCCCATTTGTTTATTTCTTCAGCCAATTCCTGTGCTATAGAAGTTTTGTTCATGAAGTCTTTCCCTAAGCCAATGTCTTCGAGAGTTTTGCCTAACCTGTTTTGCAGAAAGTTTAGAGTGTCTCTTTTAATACTTAGGTCACTTATCCACTTTGATTTTAGCTTGGTACACGGTGAAAGAGTTAGATCTAGTTTTAGTCTTTGGCAAGTTAAAGCTCAGTTTTTCCAGCACCATTTATTAAAGAGGCTCTCTTTCCTCCATTGAAGAGTTTTGGTCCCTTTGTCAACGATGAGGTGGCTCAGTGTATCTGTAGCAGTTCTGGATCTTCTAGTCTACTCCATTGATCCTCAGTCCTGTTAATTTGCCAGTACCATGAAGTTTTTATCATGGTGACTTTAGTGCAGTTTCAGGCTCAGAGTTGTAATACCCCCCACCATGTCCCTGTTGCTTAGAATTGCTTTGGCTATTCTAGGTCTTTTGTGGTTCCAGATGAAAGTTTGAATTTTTTTCTCTACATCTGTGAAATATGCTGGGATTTCAATCAGGATTGCGTTGAATGTGTAGAACAGTTTTGGGAGTATAGCCATTTTGACAATATTGGTTCTTCCTACCCAGGAGCAAGGTATGTCCTTCCATTTTTGGATATCATCTTCTATCTCCTCTTTCAGAGAGCTATAGTTTTCAGAGTAGAGGTCTTTCATTTCCTTTGTTAGATTGATTCCTAGATATTTTATTTTTGGGGGGTGCTATTGTGAAAGGGACTGACTCCCCAATTTCTATCTCAGTGGGTCTACTCTTTGTGTATACGAAGGTTACTGATTTTTGAACATTGACCTTGTAACCAGCTATGTGACTAAATTTGGCGATTAGGTCCAGCAGTTTTTTAATTGAGTTTTTAGGATCCTCATGAGGGTATCATGTCATCAGCAAATAATGACAATTTATCTTCTTTTTTTCCAATCTTTATTCCTTTTATTTCTTTCTTTTGCCTAATTGCTATGGCTAATATTTCCAGAACTATATTGAACAGAAGAGGTGAGAGAGGACATCCTTGCCTTGTTCCTGATCTTAGTGTGGAAGATTTCAATTTTTGACCATTTAGTATGATACTGGCTGAAGGTTTCTCATAGATAGCTTTTATTGTTTGAGATACAGACCATCTATTCTGATCTTGTGTAGGGTTTTGAATATAAATGGGTGTTGTATTTTGTAAAAGGTTTTTTCTGCATCAATTGAGATGACCATATAATTTTTATCCTTAAGCCTGTTAATATAGTGTATAACATTTATTGATTTATGTATATTGAACCATCCTTGCATAGCTGGGATGAATCCAACTTGGTCAGGGTGTATGATCTTTTTGATAATTCTCTGCACTCTGTTTGCCAGGATCTTATTGAGGATTTTTGCATTGATATTCAATAGAGATATTGGCCTGTAGTTCTCTTTTTGGTTGGGTCTTTCTCTACTTTTGGAATCAGGGTAATGGTTGCTTCCAGGAATGAGTTTGGGAGTACTGCTTCCCTTTCAATTTCATTGAAGAGTTTCAGAAGTAGAGGCACTAACCCTTCTTTAAAAGTTTTATAGAATTCAGCAGTAAAACCGTCAGGTCCAGGGCTTTTCTTTGTTGGCAAGTTTTTAATTACATTTTTACTTCACAGATTGTTATTGGGGTATTTAACATTTCTATATCTTTGTTATTCAACTTTTGGAGTTCATATGTGTCTAGAAATCTATCCATTTCTTCTACATTTTCCATTTTACTGCAGTATAAATTTTCAAAGTAGGTGTTTATTATCCTCTGGACTTCCTCTGGGTCGGTAGTAATTTCTCGGTTCTCATTCATGAAAGCACAGATATGTGCCTTTTCCTTCTTTTGTTTAATGAGGTTGGCTAAGGGTCTATCAATTTTGTTTATCCTCTCAAAAAACCAACTTTTGGATTCATTGATTTGTTGAACCATCCTCTTGGTTTCTATTGCATTCATTTCTGCCCTGATGCTTATAATTTCTTGCCTAGTGCGAGCTTTGGGTTTGTTTTGCTCCTCTCTATCTAGTCGCTTGAGGTTCAGCATTAAATAGTTTATTTGAGCTTGCTCCATTTTCTGGATGTACGCTCTCACTGCTATGAATTTTCCTAATAGAACTGCTTTATCGTGTCCCATAATTTCTATATGTTGTACTGGGGTTATTGTTTAGTTGTAAGAACTGTTCAGTTTCTTCTCTAATTTCTTCTGTGACCCATTGGTTGGTCAGCAGAGTGTTTTTCAGTTTCCATGTGTTTGTGAAGATCCTGGGCTTTCCTTTGCTATTCAGCTCCAATTTCATGGCACTATGGTCCGACAGTATACAAGGGATAACTTCAATCTCTTTATATTTGCTTAAACCTGTTCTATGAATGAGCATGTGGTCTATTTTGGAGAATGATCCATGAGCAGCTGAGAAGAATGTATAGTCTGACTTTGTGGGGTGAAATACTCTGTAGGCATCTATTAAGTCCATTTGCTGAAGAGTCTGGTTGAGCTCCAGGATTTCCTTAGTGACTTTTTGTCCAGTCGATCTGTCTGTTTGTGACAGTGGGGTATTGAGGTCCCCTACTATGATTGTATTGGAGTTTATCTGGTTTTTTAAGTCCGTTAATATTTGTTTTATATAGTTGGGTGCATTAGAATTTGGAGCATAGATATTTAAGATTGTGATTTCTGTCTCTTGGATTTTTCCCTGAACTAAGAGATAGTGTCCATCTTTATCTCTCTTTATCAGTTTTGACTTGAAGTCTATTTTGTCTGCAAATAAAATGGCCACTCCTGCTTTCTTGCTGTTTCCAGTCGCATGGAGTATTATTTTCCATCCCTTTACTTCTAGTCCATGGGTTTCTTTCTGAATTAAGTGTGTTTGTTTTATGCAGCAGATTGTAGGATCTTGCTTTTTGATCCACTCTGCCAGTCTGTATCTCTTAACTGGTACGTTGAGTCCATTGACATTAATGGTTATGACTGATATAGGTAAATTTAGTGCTGCCATGTTTTCCTGTTCTTGGCTGTGTTATTCTACCTTGCCCTTTCCCCATTAGTTTTTTGTTTGGTCCCATGGGTTGAATCGGTTAGGTCTTATGGATTTGTAACTTTCCTTATTTTTCTCCAAGATATTCTTTAAAATGTTTTGGAGCACAGGTTTCGTATTTGTGAAGTTTTTCAGGTGTTCTTTGTCATGAAAGTATCTTATTTCCCCATCAATTTTGAAGGATAGTTTGGCAGGATACATCAGTCTGGGTTGGAAGTTGTTTTCCTTTAGGGCGTGGAAGACTTCACTCCAGGCTCTTCTTGCATTGAGTGTTTGAGTTGAGCAGTCCACTGTGATCCTGACAGGCTTTCCTTGGAATGTAACTGTTTTCTTTTCTCAGGCTGCTTTCAGTATTTCATTCTTTTTTTTGGATATGTGGGACTTTTATGATGATATGCCTAGGTATAGATTTTTTTTTATGTCACGGGCCTGTGGCATTCTGTATGCTTCATATATTTGTATGTCCAATTCTTTACCTTTTTCTGTGAAGTTTCTGCCATTATGTCTGTGAATAGCTTTTTGATGTCTTTAGCATTGTCTCCTGCTTCCTCAGTGACTCCAATCAATCTTATGTTATTCTTCTTTGAATCATCTAGGAGCTGTTGGATTGCCTTTTCATTATTGCTTGCTTTTTTTCCATAGATTATGCCTTTCCAGTTCATTGCTTGAGAACCTCTCTTCTAGGTCTGAAATTCAGTCTTTTGCCAAATTCATTCTATTGCACAAACTTTCATTTTCTTTCTTAATTTCCTGGACTTCTGCTTGTAGGTGTTTAAAAGGTTCCAGTGCTTTTGCTATCTTGGATTCTATCAACTCCATGATTTCCTCTTTAGCTTTATTAATCATCATGTTGACAGTGTCCAATATCTCTGTTTTCATCTCAGAGATCAGTTCTGATTTCCATTTTACTAGATCTGCTTTGGTTACCATTTCCAAGGACCCTGGAGACTGGGCTTCAAACTTCTCTATTTTCCTTCTTCCTGTGTTACCTTGAGGTGAGAATCTTTGTATCTGAGACTTTGAGTGTTTCCTCATCTCTGACCTGCCCTGTTTTCTGGCACTGTTTGTTGCAAGTCCCTTTCCTCCTAATAGTTAGGAACCTTCAAATAGCAGTGTTTCCTGGGTTGTTCTTTGCAGTCTGTATTGGGACCTAAAGAAAAACCCCTAGTTCTGGCACACCATATGAGGCATTCAATCAATACAGTCAGAACACCTTATGCTGCCTGCTTTAGAGGCAGGAAGACTGCCTCTAAAGTGGCTCCTGCACTGCTACAATGGCGCTGCCTCTGGTTCCAATGTGCCTACCTGCTCAGCAATACAGAGTCTCTGGGCTCACTTGTGCATTTGGCCTGGAGGCCAGTAGGCTGTAGGTCCTGTGGAGCTGCAGTGGTAGGAGCTGATGTTCCAACAGGCTCACCTACTCACTAATACAAGGTAACTGGTTGTGCTTCTGCAGTTGAAGTAGAGAAAGTCAAACTCTGACCTGCTAAATTCAGTCCCTGGGCGCTCTTCCAGCGTGGGCCTGAAAGCCAGTAAGCTCCAATCCCTGCACGATATTCCGTGGTGCAGTCGCTGTTTCCTGAGCTGCCCACTGCTAAACTCAGTCCATGGATGCTCTTCCCACAAGTTCTCTCAATGTCAGTGTTATAGTTTTGATAGCAGGGATTTACCAGGTAGTTACTAAATCCACACTCAACAGTAAACCACTGTGAATATTGATATGGATGTTCAATGTCTCAGGTGAGATTTTAGCAAACTATGGTCTGCTGGCCAAACACACCCACTGCCTATTTTGTATGGGGTAGGATCTAAGAATGGTTTTCACATTTAAATGTGGCTTTAGAAATCTGAAAAATTACAAGCACTCACTTATTGTTGGCTACAACTACTTTTGTGTAACAATGGCAG
>PVIR01031496.1:0-19416 GCA_004026965.1 Petromus typicus
GGAATATAGATTTAGGGATGTCTTAGGCTTATATTTTCAGACTTGAACATTGCTAAGTTTGTGGCATTAGTAGAACATTAAAATAAGTTAAATAGCTGAAAATGAGTCTATAAGCTCAGGGCAGGGGTTTGGGAGTTTCAGCATAGAGGTGACAGTTTAAGCCAAAAAGTTAATAATTGCTTGTTGTGTGGAGCGTACTCTACAAAACATTTTTATGTATTGAATTAAATTTTCACCCCAACCTTCCAGATAGTATTAATTTGTAGGCAAGAATACTGAGCCATACAGGTGTTAAAAGCAAACTGCTCAAAGGCATAGTTGAGTAATTGGTAGAGATAGAATCTTGAACTCAAGCAGACCAGCTTACTTCTACAGACTGTCCTCTTGCTCTTTAAGAGGAAGAAAAGAATAAGAGTTATGGGAGGGGGAGAGAATGAAAGAAAAGAAAAATGTTACGAATGGATTTTAGGAAAGATTTAAGACCTGTGAAAGAGAAAGTCCAGAGATACAATCAGAAAGCAGAATGAAATGTCAGACTTTATTTTACCTTCAGAGGTCAAGGATAGGGTGGGGTAGGCTGGACTCCACCCTGAGTTCCAGGTTGGGGAGGATGTGTCCTAACCCTTACGTTATTAGTTAGAGAAATTATAGGTTTGACTCTGAATGTGTTCTTTGCCTTTGAGACTTTGATCTTTACCTCACTTCCTATTTCTTTGCCGTTGCCAGGTGCTTACATGTTGCAGAAGCTGATTGAAGAGACAGATAGGTTTGTGGTGTTCACAGAAGAGGAGTCAGGTATGAGTGACCAATTGTGTGGCATTGCTGCCTGCCAGACGGATGACATATACAACCGAAACTGCCTTATTGAGCTGGTCAACTGCCAGGTATCCTTTCTTTACCAGAGCATCCCAACATTGAGCTAGATCATAATTAAATTGTTCATCTTCTCTCATCTATATCAGAATGGATGGGTAGAACAAAAAATGTCCCCCTTCTTTCAGGTAACATGAACAGTCAGTTCCATGTCTAAAACCCAGGGAAGTAAAGTTCACTCAGTCAGAATTAGAGTAAGCTGCAGTGGTTGATACAGTGTCTATAGTCATCTCACTTTGCTTGGTGGCTTAACTGTGTTTCTATCTCTGGCATAGATGGTTCTCCGTGGAGCAGAGACAGAAGGCTGTGTCATTGTGTCAGCTGCCAAAGCCCAGCTGCTGCAGTGCCAGCACCATCCAGCCTGGTATGGTGACACTCTGAAGCAAAAAACGTCTTGGACTTGCTTGCTAGATGGCATGCAGTACTTTGCTACGACTGAAAGCAGTCCTACTGAGCAGGATGGCCGGCAGCTCTGGTTAGAGGTTAGTTAGCTGGACTGGAAGTTCCGTTATATTCCTAGTGTTTTTAACAATTATACACATGTACATGCATAATAGGGCAAAATTACATTTTTTCATATACTAAAGGTTTGTGCTGCAAAGAAAATAAGCATATATCCAAAAGACAACTAGAAAGCAGCAGGAAATCTTACTTTGAATATAGAAAATCTTTTAACAGAGACTTCTTAGGCAAACCAGTGAAGATTTAGTCTCCAAAAGTGCTTATCACCCCAAGGTTTCAATATCTTTTTCATCAAATTAGGCTTATTTTTTTTTTGTATTAGGGATCAAACTAGGGCTAGGGAACTTGCACTTGCAAGGGAGGCGCTGGAACCACTGAGCTAAATCCCTGGCCCAAGCTAAGCTTTTTACTTGACAGTTTTGCAATTTGATTAAAAATCAACATTCACAGAAAATGTGAAATTTTAAATGGCTGAGATTATAATATGGTACTCTTATTCCTTCACTGCTCAAAATTCAAGGTAAAACCAAATATTAACTTTGTTCCTTTCAGACATATAATTGCATATAAACAGGGTACTAAATAACTGTTAGCAAATGTAAACTGAAATGTAATTGACTATTTTCTTTCTTGCTTGCTTTTTTTTTTTCCCCCCCCTTTGGTGGTACCTGAGATCGAACTTAAAATCTTGCACTTGCCAGGCAGGCAAATCCCCAGTCCGACCATTTATGATTAGTCTTTAAGCATGCGGGGTTTTTTTTTTTTTTTCAGCAAGGTGATGAACAAAAGACTTTATCTAGGAGTTAAGTTATGTGACTTTTTTTCTTTTTTGTGATGTTAAATCTCAAATGCAAGGCTTTGTAAATGATGAGCACTGAGCTGCATCCCCAGCCCTTTTTAAAATTTTGAAGCAGAGTCTCTAAATCACCCAAGCTGCTCTGGAAATTGAAGTCTTTATGCCTCAGCCTCCCTAATGACTTGGTTATATGATTTTAATGACAACTTTCTTATTACAGAAGCTCATGAGCCCTTTGGGAGAGTCACTTTTATTTATGAAATGGAATTAATACGTCACCCTTACAAGATCTGGCATTTTCTGGGTTTCTGCTTCTTTCAGTCATGCCACATTTTACAGCTGAACCCTTTGTATTTCAGGCTGCATTATTAGCATTAGAGTGGAATATCTTTGTCTGGGGTGGGAAGGACTATCCTCTTTGCCTTTCCATGAGACTTTTTGTGACTTGGCTGTGTTTCCATTCTGAAATCTTGATCTTACCACCTTTGGTTTTCTTACGTCACCTTTTTTTTTTTTTTTTTTGAGACAAGCTGGCCTCAAATTCATGGCAGTCCTTATGCTTCAGCTTCCAAAGTGTTGGAATTATAGGCATGCACCACTATACCTGGCTTTATTTATTTATTTATTTTTTGAGTCAAGTCTCTCTATATAGTCCATGCTGACCTTGGATTGTATAGCCTCAAACTCACCATGATCCTTTTGCCTCCGAGTCCTCAGCCTCTTGAGGACTAGGAAAGTCATTCAGAAATATATTTTGTTCCCAACATGATTTGATTTTAACCTACCTCAGGCTCCTGACTCTAGACCTGTTGGCCTGGAAGAATATACATGTGATTCACCTGAGTTGGAAAATTTAGGTGGTCTGGGCAAGAGATAGAACTGTATGGGTTCTCTATGCTGGGAGATCTTTAAGCTATTCAAGACTGTAGAAGTCTAAGTAGTAACTGTAGTCATATTGCTTAACAGTGTGGATATGTTCTGAGAAATGAATTGTTAGACAATTTCATCATTGCTTAAACATCATAGAGTGTATCAAGACAAACCAAGATAGCCCTGGCATCACTGGGTGATACAGTCTTGGAACCATCAAAATATATGTAGTCTGTTGACTTAAACATGTGGTACATGGCTTAGTTAAGATATGGATATCTGGTAACTTACTTGGCCAGAACAAGCCACTGTTTCCTCCAGAGCTAATGATGCTGGCATATCTGTCTTCAGGTAAAGAATATTGAAGAGCACCGGCAGCGTAGTCTGGATTCTGTGCAGGAACTGATGGAGAGTGGGCAGGCAGTTGGAGGCATGGTCACCACCACCACAGGTCAGTTCTGCCCTTCTTCCTCACAGTATGGAGCCAGATGAGCATCCTAGAGGGGCCTCATTTACTTAACAATTTTTCGTGCTTTTTTTTTTTTTTAGTGTAGGGGATCAAACCCAGGGCTTGTACTTGCTCACTATTTTACCCCAGTCCTACTTATATACTCGAGTAAGACCATTCTCTAAGGTTGGGTTGAAAGCAATGTTTTTGCAGTTCCTCAAACATCACATTTAGCTGGGAAGTCCTCACTGTACCTTCATTGAGAATCTGTTCTCTCTTTCTCATCTCTTCTCAGATTGGAACCAGCCAGCTGAGGCCCAGCAAGCCCAGCAAGTCCAGAGGATCATTTCACGCTGTAGTTGCCGAATGTACTACATTAGTTACAGCCATGATATTGATCCTGAACTAGCAACTCAGATTAAGCCACCTGAGATTGATGAGAATCAGGAAAAGGAAGATCTCCTAAAGAAGCAAGAAGGTATTCAGGGCTTGAATGGCTTTTAGATCAAGGGTAGGGAACTTGTGAAAGTAGTTATTCCTTCGTGGTTTTGAGACAGTGAGTTTATTAGAAGTCCTATTTTGCTTGGGCACTGACATTTCACTGTGCTTTAAATTTTCTGAATTCTGCTATGAGAAAATAAGCTATACTTTTGGAGGAAACTGGGATGAATGAATATTATGTTTGATTCTAAATAAGCAAACATTTCTATGCATAAGCATCTCTTACCTCCTTTTTGTGGGATTGACTAACAGGAGTTGCCCCAAATATTGGTTAAAAGGTGGAGTAGGTATTTATGAGAAACTTGAGCCTGTTATTTAGGTACTGATAATTACTAGGGGCTGTTGATACCTTCACTCTCATCCACCATGAATTGGAAATTTCCACCAACCCGGCTCAGTATGCTATGATCCTGGACATTGTCAACAACCTGCTGCTCCATGTAGAGCCCAAACGAAAGGTAAGTCCTTGGAGAATGGGCCCTAGCGCATGGGCCCTAGGAGAATGCTAGATAGCCTCACAGGATACTGTGTGTCCCTCCTGACGTCATCTTTATTTGGGGCCCAGTAGCAAAAGTCATGCTCACACTGAAAAAGGGCATTGTAATTGATAGCTGCACTGAAAGATCCTCTTGTGTCTGAAATGCAGAGCCTGTTTTTTGTATTCCTGCATTTCTCCATGCAGTCACCTAAACTCTTAACAACAGTAACTGTGCTCTTTGCACCCTCCCCACCCTTGGGTCTGACTGGTATAAACCTACATTGCTTTCTCTGTATTGACCTTGATTTTTGCTGCTAATGACAGATAAAGGTTAGTTTTATAGAATCCTACATCTCCCACTTCTTGCTCCTTTCTTTTTCTCTTGACAGTGCTGTGGATTGAACTCAAGGCTTTTGCACTGAGCTACATCCCCAGCCCTTTCTTACTTTTTCTTTTTTTTTTTTTTTTAGTGTTTTTGAGACAGGGTTTTACTTTGTAGTTCAGGCTGGCCCTGAACTTACTGTGTAGCCCCAGGTAGCCTTGAACTCATGGCAATCCTCTTGCGTTTGCCTCCTGAGTGTTGGGATTACAGATGTGAACCACCATGCCTGGCATTGTGGCATATGGTTACTGAGTATCAAACTTGGGGCCTTGTACTTGCCAGACAGATGCTGGAACCACAGAGCTAAATCCCTGGCCCACTTATGTATGTATGCATGTATTTATTTATATATATAGAATTAAAAAAAATTTTTTTTTGAGACAGGTACTCACTTTGTAGTTTAGGCTTGCCATGAGCTCACTATGTAGACCAGGTGAGCCTTGAACTCATAGCAATCATCCTGCCTCTGCCTCCTGAGTGCTAGGATTATAGGCCTGAGCCACCATGTCTGGCATTGTGGTATGTAGTACTGATTGCTGGTGGGTGTGAGTCACCACTCCTGGCATTGTTGTATGTGGTTACTGAGGATCAAACTCGGGACATTACACTTGCAAGGCAGGCGCTGGAACCATTGAGTTAAATCTCCACCGCCCCCCCCTTTTTTATTTTTTTGAAATAATGTCTTGTTAAGTTGTCCATGCTAGGCTTAAATTTGTAATTCTTTTCTCTTGCTTCCCAGAAAGCTAGGATTTTTGGTGTGTACCACCACTCCTAGCTTTTTCTTTTCTTTATCTCACTTTACTACAAGATTTGTCTATTTAAAGAATTTTATTTATTGTCTTGGCAAAGAATCTCAGTGATAAAGCCAGCTAAGAAGCATGGCTTGATCCCCAGCACCATGGAAAACTAAACGAATTAAAATACTATATTTATTTCCTTCATCTTTCCTTTAGGAGCATAGTGAGAAGAAGCAGCGAGTCAGGTTCCAGCTTGAGATTTCTAGTAACCCTGAGGAGCAGCGTAGTAGCATATTGCATCTTCAGGAGGCTGTGCGGCAGCATGTGGCCCAGATACGGCAGTTGGAAAAGCAGATGTATTCCATCATGAAGGTAGTCACCCCAGGCAATCTGATGACAGGGAGGTCTTCTAGAACAGGGAAGAGTTTGATTTCTCTTTTCCTGGTTCTCTAGTCTTTACAGGATGACAGCAAGAATGAAAACCTGCTTGACCTGAACCAAAAGCTTCAGTTGCAGCTAAGCCAGGAGAAAGCCAACCTACAGCTGGAAAGTGAAGAGCTCAATATCCTCATCAGGTGCCCTAGTGATATTTTCTTGCTGTTTTCCATCGCCCTAGCCAGAGTTGGTTTCTCTTCCTTATCCATGTGCTAAGAGTCCCTGTGTTTAGTGAGCCTAATCAAAGGCGGGGATAAGGGTAGATTTAGGCTTGAAACAGGTTCTTGCTGTGTAGTTCAGGCTGGTCTTACTCTGCACTCTTCTACCTCTGCCTCTCAAGTTCTAGGATTACAAGTGTGTATCACTATGACCAAAGAGGTAAAAACAGGAGAGTCTTTCTTCTGAGTCCTCAGTAGAGTACCCTGGGAAAGGCACTGTAAGAAAAAAGGGGAGTTGAGAAAAGTCAGTTGAAAACTTCCTGGAAGTTGATCAGGAAGCAACACAGATAAAAAAATAATAATAATAAGGATTATTTGTGAAAAGAAACTACTTATTAGGAAACTATAGAGCTGAAAGGTGAAGTTTGTGTTCCTGTGGATCATTGCTAGATAGTAAACTGAGTGAAAAAAAAATAAGGATTTGCTAATCCAGAATGGGTTCATCCCTAAGTTGGCCACCTTCATTTATCCACAACATCTCATCCTGCTTCCAGTTTACGTGCTGTTTCCCTTACTGGCTTTGGATCTCATGTCCACTTATAGGTGCTTTAAGGATTTCCAACTCCAGCGGGCCAACAAGATGGAGCTGCGAAAGCAGCAAGAAGATGTGAGTGTGGTCCGTCGCACCGAATTTTACTTTGCTCAGGCTCGCTGGCGCCTGACAGAGGAAGATGGACAACTAGGAATTGCTGAACTGGAGCTGCAGAGGTTTCTGTATAGCAAGGTATCTGGGATAGACAGTTGCACAAAAACAGCTATATTGGGGCACTGACCTACTCAGGAACCCAACTCACAGAGAGAAAAATGGAACTAATTATTACATAATCACTGTCTTAAGCACTTTTTTTGTCATTGGGAGACACCCTACTTAAACACCCTCAACACCCTGCTAAAGCACCCTCAACGTAAAGGAGCAAAGGCTTGTTTGCCTTGTCTTTTATAAGTTTTAGTTCATGTTCAAGAGGTTTGAATAAAAACCTCATCACAGGAGAGTCTAGGAGTAGGTGATTGCAGAGAGCAAAGGATGGAGCTAGGGAAAGAGATACTGCCCTTTCAAGTCATGGCCTCCCTAACCAAGCCCCACCTCCAAACAAGATCTGCTGTAATGTCCCTAAAATCCAGTCGCTTTCCAGAAGCCCAGTCTGACCATAGTAGGCTCTTGTGGGACTCGAGATAGAAACCATAACATTTATTAATGATGGTCATGATTAAAACATAGTAGAACTCAAATATTTAGAGTACTGGGCCAGGGATTTAGCTCAGTGGTTCTGGCACCTGTCTTGCAGGTTTGATCCCCCTGGTAACCACGTGCAATACTGGGCATGGAGACTCACTCCCAGCAGCAATCAGTACTACATACCACAGTGCTGGGCATGGTGTCTCACGCCTGTAATCCCAGCACTCTGGGAGGCAGAGGCAGGAGGATTGCTGTCATGTGAGTTTGAGGCTGAGATTAGAGCCAGACTATTAAACTACAAAGCGAGACCCTGTCTCAAAAAAACCCCCAAAATTGTAGTACTGAACAGTGTAAATGTAGATGAGTTTGAACAAATGGTTCTTACATTAAGATTATTCCTAGAAGTAATTTCTAGACAGAAGTAATTTTCCAAATCCACTTTAAAATAGAGCCATTCTAACATTGCCATTTAGCTTTCCCACAACTGCCCACTGATAATGAGGACATTACTCATTATTTTCTGACAAGCCATGTTTGGAAATGAATGAGGCTATCTTTTAATGTTACAATAACTAGAATTACTACTAGCCTTTAGTCCCTTGCCAATTGTACCCAGGAGAAACACTGGGATAGAGGTTATATTGATTTTATGAGATTGAAAGAGATAGTAGGTGTTGTGATTAGTATATGGTGAACCTAAAAAGAAACAGGATATGTACTAGTTCTCTGGCAGGCTTATTATAGTGCATGACAGGGACAGATCTGTCTTTATAGGTGAATAAGTCGGATGATACTGCAGAACATCTTCTGGAGTTGGGCTGGTTCACTATGAACAACCTCCTCCCCAATGCTGTCTATAAGGCAAGTCTTTTTTTTTCTTTTTAGTTTGTTTTTCCTTTTTGTGGTGCTGGGGACTGAATCCAGGGCATTATGCATGCTAGATGGATATTCTACCCACTGAGCTTCACCCCAAACGTATAAGGAAAGCCTCATTTTTCCATTCCTTCTTGTAAAATGTCTTAGCATACAACTTAAAATTGGTCCTTCTATAATAAGCTCACTATAGGAAATGTGATCTGAGATGGTAGCTTGCCCATCTTACCAATATCATGGCTTTCACTTATTCCACAGAGGATTTCTGATAGAATATTTGGTTGGGCTCTTATTCTCTCTATCCTACAGGTAGTGCTACGGCCCCAAAGTTCCTGTCAGTCTGGGCGACAGCTAGCCCTTCGCCTCTTCAGCAAAGTTCGGCCCCCTGTTGGGGGTATCTCTGTTAAGGAACACTTTGAGGTTAGTAAACAACCCCTTGGGAACCCCGGAACAAAGGGCAGACCAAAGCTAGCTCTGTGTAAATGCTAAATAAGAGTAGGAAATGGGAGGCATAGTGTCTGAGCATAATTGCTTCTACAATCTTTTCACATTTAGGTAAATGTGGTGCCTCTCACTATCCAACTGACACACCAGTTCTTCCATAGAATGATGGGATTTTTTTTTCCTGGCCGAAGTGTGGAAGATGATGAAGTTGGTGATGAAGAGGATAAGTCCAAACTGGTGACTACAGGTGAGAACTTTAATAATAGGGTACCAGAAGATGGGGTGGTAGCCCCAGAGACAACTGAAGTTTCAGAAAGAGGGTGACAGTGCTCTTGATTTTTCATAGGGATACCAGTGGTGAAGCCTCGGCAGCTGATTACTACAGATGATACTATACCCCTGGGACCTGGCAAGGGCGTTGCACAGGGCTTGACTCGGAGTTCTGCGGTCAGAAGGTCATTTCGCAAATCACCTGAGGTACCACAAATGCTTCTGGTGACAGAAAAATGGGGAAATGTTGAGATTGGGCCTGGCTGGGATTTCAGTTTCCTATGAGTCTAGGGTTCAAGGATGGGGTACTAAATTTCATTTGATAGTTTCTGAGGCTAATGCTATTTTTATGCCTTCCTAGCACCCTGTAGATGATATTGACAAGATGAAAGAGCGAGCTGCCATGAACAACTCCTTCATCTACATAAAGATTCCACAGGTTCCACTGTGTGTCAGCTATAAGGTCTGCATCTCCCCAGCGTTTTCTAGAACAAGGTGGGAAGGGAAGCAAATAAGATCAGCAGAGGTTATGGCTAGGGAGATAGCCAGCCTTCTTGTAAAGCTGGGGTGTGGGTGACAGATCTGTTGTTCCTTCTGTTCTCTGGAGGAGGAAGCCAATTACTAGATTGTGTTAAGGGGAAATCAGTATAGGTTGCTGTTGTAGGAACTGACATTCAGGTACTGTTTTAGATCTGAAATGGCAGTTAATGTTTTCCTTCTCTCCCGTCTTTCCTTCTCATACAGGGTGAAAAGAACAGTGTGGACTGGGGTGACCTTAATCTGGTGCTGCCCTGTTTGGAGTATCACAACAACACATGGACTTGGCTAGACTTTGCTATGGCTGTCAAAAGAGATAGCCGCAAAGCCCTGGTTGCCCAGGTATCCCACCAGGGCTCATGGCTGTTTGGTTAGCAAGGGCTGGCAAGCAGATCCTCTACTCAGGAGAGCCTGTTGTTCTAGGAAATATTAACAGATAGCCATGGGAAGGGGCAGGTAAATGAAGTGAGTGACTTCTGTTCCTTGCCTTCTCCACAACTGCTCAGATGACTAAATTGAATATTTACTAATATTTTGTGTATGTTAACTATCACTAACTTTAGGGAACTAATTAGGGTTGCAACTACCTCAGGTTTAGAATAGGTTCTAATTAGAATGTAAGCTTCTTAAAAGCAGAGGCCGTTTTGTAATTTGAATTGCCCCATTGTGCCTTGCATGTACATTAATAAATCTTTGTTGACTTGGTTCACTTTTATGTATTTTGCCTGCCCCACTAATAGTTACTTTTTGTTTTTTCTTTTCTTTCTCCTGCCAGGTAATCAAAGAAAAGCTAAGGCTCAAGCCTGCTGCAGCAGGGTCTGAGGTCCGGGGAAAGCTAGAAACTAGATCAGATCTGAGCATGCAACAGCAGGAAGAAGAAGAGAAAGCTCGGCTACTCATCGGCTTAAGTGTGGGTAACAAGAACCCTGGCAAGAAGTCCATCTTTGGCAGGCGCAAGTGATCTGACAATTGGAGTTGCTGCAGTACAGGATCTGACTCTCGATCAGGCCCCAGGGACTTGTGGAGTGGGAGGGATTTCCCTTTATCCACCAGGATTTGTGGGGCTTGGAGCCCACGGGTAATGTGGAGCGAAGCACTGGTGTTTAACAGCTGGCCTGTTCCCTGCAGAGCATAGTGGACAGTAATGCTGTTTCATCTCTTGCTGATCAGGCCCAGGGCCAGAGATGAGAGCAAGACCCAGGGAATGATCCCAGGGTTGGGATCTTGTTCCTTTGGGGTCAGTTGGTAGGGTGGGGGGATAGTATTGATCAAGTGTGATAAATTTTTATAAATAGACATATATATATATAAAACATATACATATATATATATTTCTAAGTGTAACTGTTCTCCCTTTGTGCCAGGAAGTTGAGGGGAGGGGACTGATCCTCTGCCCCTCATTCTACTGCCTTGTATGACAGTTCCCAGTCTGTATGCCTACTTGGGAGGATGGTAATAGGAACCAGGGCTGGCCATGGGTCCCCTTCTCTTCCCCCTGGGGTGTACCCTGGAGAATGGAAAAAAAATTTAAAGAAAAAAATATTTTAAATTTGACATTGATTATTTTTTTTCTTTTTGGAGTATAAACATTCAGCCTGTCTGTGTTCTTTCCAAACCCATCCACTCACAGAGCATGTAACTGGTTCTCTGAATCTGTAATAAGTGTGGTCTCTTCCCTTGCCTTGAAACTGTATCACAGATACTGTCCAGCCTTAGTAAGACACTGACCCAAAGCTGATGGGTCTGTACACACTGGAAGAGGTGGGGCTTAATGTATAATGCAGCACTGGGGAGAGGAATCACTTATGTAACTGGGATACAGGATTTAGTGGAAGGATAGAGGAGGCAGACAGAGGACAGAGAATGGGAGCGGTGAGCTGTCGGCAGGGGCAACACACCCGGATGGCCACTTCTCGTAAGGTGGGTTATGGGGCTGTAGCAGCCTGTTGAGGGAAAGTGAAGATGGGCCTGGGGCTTGGGAAGTAACTGGTTTGGAGCTCTTAGTGATACCTGGTTGGGGGGATGACATAGAAGGCATATAACTTCAAACTTTTGCAACACTATTCTGATTGTCACTGGCTGTATTCTTGGTGCATTATGGTGAAAATGTCCAATAATTGCTTTTCTAGAGGATTTGGATTATGTCCAAGAGATCCAGGTCTTATCACAAACAAGGCTAGTGGGAATTTTGCCTGGTACTTTAGGATGTACTTTCACTGGTTAAGACATGAGGGAAGGGAGTATTTATTAAGATGGGTATATCCAACAATGCTTTAGGGCTAGGATTAGCGTGGCTCCCTTGCTTCTCAGGGTGGCAACATCCAGGTCCCCTGGGCCCGAGGCTGGAACAGCCTCTGGTCAGGTGTGGGGACCATGAGGTCAGGTCTGGAAGAACTGTGGGAACTACAGGGGCATCAGTGCCAGCACCAGGAGACCTTAGAGAAGCCTCTGTCTGAGTGGCCTGTACCGCAGTTCATCAACCTTTTTCTACCAGAGTTTCCCATGAGGCCCATTAGAGGGCAGCAGCAGCTGAAGGTAGGTTAATGGGATTCCTGGGAGGGCTTGGTCTTGGGAGAAATCTAGGAACAACCAATCTTAATTGCCCTGTTCTCCATTTATCTCTACAGATTTTAGGCCTTGTGGCTAAAGGGTCTTTTGGAACGGTCCTGAAGGTGCTAGATTGTGCCCAGAAAGCTGTATTTGCAGTGAAGGTAGGAGTCATATGTACTCATCATTACCCTAGTTCCTAATTCCAGGAGAACTGTGAGATTAGGAGGAATAAACAGTTCAGAGGCACTGTTCTCCTCTGAGTCACTGTTTCTCTCATAGGTGGTATCCAAGGTAAAAGTCCTACAGCAGGATACCCTGAAGCAATGCAAAGAGGAAGTCAGCATCCAGGTACACACAGGGTTCTGGAAAGGTTATTGGGAAAAACTAAAGCACAGCTAGGGGGAGCAGATTTTGAGTTAAGGTATTTTGCTTTTGCCTTCTGCTTTAACCTTATTTCAACACCAAAGTAGAGCTGTAGAAAAGTGGCTGTTAGTATTAAGCTGATTCTAAGATTGTTAGATGGGCAGTACCAATTAGTGAGTTCCTACCCAGGCTTGAATTTTGTTCACTACAAGGGAAAACCTGATTTATTTTTCTGCTTTTATCCACAATGATGTTCTTTCTAATTTCCTGTTTTCTTTGTGCCTAGCGACAAATCAACCATCCTTTTATACACAGCTTGGGAGACACCTGGCAGGGAAAACGACACCTATTTATTAGTGAGTGATTGGCCTTTCTCTTCTTCCCCAAAGATCTGTTAACCATGCTTTTGACTTGAGATTACTTATTCCAGGTTTATTCTGCCTTTGCTCTGTTTCCCTTCTCATAGCATCTCTCTGTTCCAAAGGGAGAGGGAACAGCAAGTGTCATCACTTTGGGCAGGAGGCTTATAATGCCTTGAGCTAAGGCATTGTAGTCCCCACATAGTATCTACATTTCTGGTGCTTTGCAGTGTGTAGCTACTGCAGCACAGATCTGTACTCCCTGTGGTCTGCTGTTGGCTGCTTTCCTGAAGCTTCTGTCCGTCTCTTTGCGGCTGAGCTGGTCCTTGTGCTGTGTAAGTCAAAGGGCAGTAAAATAAATGGGAAAGGAAGAATTAAATCGGTGGGGAGGACAGAAGAGAATTGGTGGTAACTCAAAGTCAAAGAATAGGGATAGGGAAAAAGATAGTAGCTACCAGGGAAACAAGAGGAGAGCTTCAGTACATTCTTCTGGTTGCTATCACTCACAGGCTATCTCCATGACTTGGGCATCATCCATCGAGATGTGAAGGTAAAGTGCTTTTTTTTTTTTTTTTAATCTGAAGAGTTTGAACAGGTCTAAGAAAACAGGCAGAAACTTTGAAACTTGGTCTTAGGGCCCCTGTGGTTTCCAGGGTTTTAGGTAAAGGCCCTCCAATTACAGATTGAATGATGAGTACGACACGTTCCTCAGCTGGGGGTATATAGGAAGAAAGAGTTGAAAGGAAGAGGAAGAAAATAACTTCTTACCTGTGATCTTTCAGATGGAGAATGTTCTTCTGGATGAACGAGGTAAAATACTTTTCATAGCACCTGGATGAGAGGTACTTTGCTTTGGGAATAAATCTGCCTAATAAAGAGTGGTGGTGCCATTGCCTTATCTTCTTTTATAGGCCATCTAAAACTAACAGATTTTGGTCTGTCTCGCCACCTACCCCAGGGAGCCCACGCCTATACTATCTGTGGCACTCTTCAGTACATGGGTGAGAAAGAAGCTAAAACTGGGGGGAGATACTGGGTTGGATGCTAGTCAGAGAATGTCAGTGACAGGGATTTCTCAAATCGATAGCCCCAGAAGTCTTGAGTGGTGGACCATACAACCATGCTGCTGACTGGTGGTCTTTGGGTGTCTTGCTTTTCTCTCTGGCAACTGGAAAGGTGAGAAAATGTTCGTGCTGTTAGACAAAGAAGAGAGCTTTGTCCTGTGGTGGGAAGAAAGACATAAATCCTGCCATTTTGTTACTATGTTAACTCAGTTCCCAGCGGCTGCAGAGAGAGATCATGTGGCCATGTTGGCAAGTTTGACACACTGTGGCTCTGAGATCCCAGCTTCTCTTAAAAGAGAGTTTTCGCTCCTGCTTCAGGAGGTAAGGGTGAGCACTTTTCTTTCTTGACTGCCAGACTATTATATCTTCCCTTATCATTGAAGTAATGTTTCCCTAATCCCATCATTAATTTTTCGGGGGGGAATATTTGTGGGGTGTTCCAGGTTAACCCCTGTTTCCCCTCTAACCATGTATTTTGTATTATACTCCTGAGTTTTAGGTCTCTCAAATCTCCCTGCCCATCTGGAAAACATAGGTCCTTTCCGAGAGTGGACCAGGGTTGCACAGCCAAGAAACTTAACAATACAAGACTTTTATTTCCCAATGTCTTAAATTACCCTGTTTCTTTTACAAATCCTTTCCTCTTAATCTTAGTCTGCTTTTAACAGCTCCATGGACTTCTTTCTTCCTTTCCATCCTCTTTGTTTGGCTTCTTTCCCATCACAGTCCCTCATCCTTCCTACTTTATTTCCCTTCAGCTCTTGTGCCACAACCCCCTCCACCGTCTACGTTATCTACATCACTTCCAGGTCCACCCTTTCTTTCGGGGTGTGGCCTTTGACCCAGAGCTCCTACAGAAGCAGCCAGTGAACTTTGTCATGGAGACACAAGATATCCAGCCCAGCCCATTGGAGTCCATGGCCTTCAAAGACTTTGACTGTGATCTGGAGCCCTTCCTTGTCCACTCCATCCTTGTTTGACCCTCTCTCTACCATAGATTGGGGGTGAGCTGGGATCCTGATGATCTCTTTTGCCACCAACTCAGTATTACCACCTTGATTATCTAGTTTTACTTTGTAGCCCCTTGCCATTGTGTTTTTCTAGGTGTTGGACCAGAGTTCAGTTCTTGAGCATTCTACTACTGAGAGCCATACCTGTTCTAGTCCTTCCCTATCATACAACCCACTTCTCAAAATTCAGCATCTCAAATCAGACTAGTGACATTGTACTCTGCTTCACTTTTGTTTTGCTCTCACCCTCAAGCTATCATCCAAAGATTTTTTCCTTTCCTTGTTTTTCTGCCATGTTTCTTCTCTTGGGCAGTAAATGAGTGTATCAAGGGTTCCCAAGGTGCTACTTGTATGTTAAAGAGGCTGGTCATAACATGATTATTTTTCACAGGTCTCAAGCCAGGTATGGTGGAACATGCTTGTAATCCCAGCACTTGGGAAGATGACACAGGAGGATCACCATGAGTTCGAGGCCAGCATAGACTACATAGTTTAAAGCCAGCCTGCATTACAAAGAGAGACTCTGTCTCAAAACACCCAAAAAATTTAAGAATTTAAAAAAAAAAAAAAATGCTGGGGTACCAAAAGCTGGCATTTTAGCACCTAAATAAATACACACTCCAAAAATATGATCTGGATGCTTGAGGATAAACTAAATCTAATTTTTAAAAACTGGAAAGTGAATTTAATAATCTAATAGGAAGAAAAAAATAAGTGGGTACATCTGTGGATAAAAGGTCTCTAGGGATAAACAGAACAGTAAATCTTTTCCAAAATGAAATCTCAGAAGACAAGAATTGTTTTCTTTAAACAGGGTTTCACTAATTCAGGCTGACGTTGAACTCACTGTGTATCCCAGATTGCCGTGAACTTTCAGCGATCCTCTTTCCTCAGCCGCAGGAGTGCTAGGATTACAGGCGTGCACCATCATGCCCAACAAAGACAAGGATTTTTTAACTGACCATTTCTAGACAGTGTAGGACTCAGTTTTTTAGTTGGGAAAATCGGATTGGGACGCATGACATTTTAACCTCAAGATTTAAAATTTAGAATTGTATTTTAAGAACTTTTTCTTTTTGTAAGGAAAATTACCTGGACCATAAGCTTGTCCAGATTAATTTTTATGAGTATCTCAATAGTTTCACTTTCACCAGCCTTGCAAAGACAAAGTCCCAAGTTCGATCCTGGTACCAAAAACAATAATTTAAAAAAGAAACTGTAGGCTGGGGATTTAGCTTAGTGGTGCTACACCTGCCTTGCAAACATAAGGTTTTGAGTTCAATCCCCAGTACCGCAAAAAAGAATTATGTTTTTTGGAGGCCCAGGATTTAGCTCAGTGGTTCCAGTGTCTGCTTGGCAAGTGCAAGGTCCCAAGTTCTACCACATGCCGGGCGTGGTGGCTCATGCCTGTAATCCCAGCACTCGGGAGGCAGAGGCAGGAGGATTGCTGAGTTCAAGGCTGGTTTGGGCTACATAGTTTGGGGCCAGCCTGAACTACAAAGCCAGACTCTATCTCAAGAAAAAAAAATATTTTAAAAAAGTTTCACTTTTGTTGTGGTAATTGAGGGAAAAATATATTTTATTCTAGACCTTAATAATCTTCATTTATATCTGAAGATCTCTTCAGATCAAAAAGTCTGTATATATCAGTTTATTATTGTTGTCTTTAAGCCAGATTTCCCCTTTACATAGCTGACATTTTATTGGGCTCTGCAGAATTAATTTTTCTTGGCTTGCACTTTGGCAATCCATGTGAATATCTGTGAAACTTGATTCTTTTTAAAAAGTGTTTATTAGTATAGTTCATACTGTTTAATCTAGGATGCATGAGAAATTTTCTCTGAACCTAGTTGTACTTTTTTGAAACTTTTTTTTTTTTACCTTAAACACACTAAATATTAAACCAATTATATTTTTCTCCTTGTACTAATGCTAGACTATTTGGAACCCAATTTGTGGCTCACTTCCAGCACGTTTGTGTATTTTATATGCCCATCATGTTCTTGATTCCACCTTCCTTTTCTACTTTTACTTCTGTTTTAATCTTTTTTACATTTTCTATTATCTGCATCTTTGTAAGCCTTTTTGGAATAAGGTTGGGGTGTAAATAAATAAGGAGAATGTGTCCTTTGTTCTTTTATTTCATTTGTTTCTCTTTAGACATTTTAATGGATTTATTACATTTTTTTAAAAAGTTGTAGTGATCAGATATGGACATTAGAGTAAAACCCTGAATACTAAAAATAGGAAATAATGGTTTCCAAAATAGTTAAGAGTGTTAGATTGGAATTTAGGAGATCTGATGCCTAGATCCACCAGTATCTATGCACACGGTGTGTGTGTGTATGTGTGTGTGTTTTATTGAGGATTTACCCTAATGCCTTCACACTATGCCACGTTCCTAGCTCTTTATTTTAAAATTTTGAGACAGGGTTTCACTAAGGCATTCACTAAGGTGTCCAGGCTGCACACCAACTTGTACCCCTGCCTCTGTTTTCCAGTGTATTTGGGATGACAGCTGTGTGCCACTACTCCCAGGTTATATTATGCGTTCTTATTTGTGGGGAATGAGTTTCAGATTTCTGTGATGCCTCTTTTTTTTCCATCCCCTATTCTGGGGGTACATTTTCAGTCCTTTTTGAGGCAGGATCATGCTACATTACCCAGACTGACTTGGAACTTGTGATCTTCCTGCCTCAGCTTCCTATGGAGCTGGGATTACTGGTGTGAGCCACCATCCTCAGTTATGTTTTTACAAAGGCAGATGCAGAAGATTTTGATACTGTGTGTCTGAATCAGTGTCAGTGTTAGGTTATCCAACAATGGCCCCTCTAGTCTTGGTGGTACAGTGGTTTAAGGTTCTTAAGGAATAGCTAATGTAATGATAACAGTCTGTTTCCCCATCATATTAAATAGCTTATAGACCAACTTTATGCATGTAGTTTGAATTATTTCTTGACAAATGAGAACATTTTCAACACACTTTTTACTGTTGCACTTAACAGTGATTTTCAGGGTGGAATGGAAAGTGATAAAATCAAAGTTTCAGAAAGTAAAAATTTGAAAAAATCTTGCTTCACTTTTGATATACTCACCTCTGGAAGGCATTTTCTTCTCACCACTCTCCATCCTCATTCAGAATCACTGACTTATTAATAACCTTTTATCTATGAAATTTACTTAGAAGAATTTTTAAGTAGATAATCTGATCTTTATTACTATACTTGGATTTTTTTTTTGTTACCCTAAAAATTACTTTAAAAAAATAAACTTCCTGTAAACATGGATATTTTACCCCATTTTCCATGTTTTATAAATTTAAGATTTGACTTCAGTCCTTTATTTTGAGACAGGGTCTCACTGTGAGACAGCCTTGAACTCACTACATAGCCTCAGCTATGTAGCCCACCACCCCTGGCATTTAACATCAGTCTTTATGTACTTGTAGGACAGTATCTTTGTAGGTCAACTCATTTTGTTCTTTTTTTTTTAATCTTTAACCCATTATAATCTTTTTAATGTGTTTACATGTGCATTTAACAATTAATAATTTCAGTTCCTTGATTACTTAAGTAGAAGCTTCATTGTAGAAATCTTACCAAAGCTAGTTTTTGTCTCTATGTGTGTGTTGTCGGGAATTATTTTGGACCCAGGGTCTTACAAATGCTAGACAAGTGCTTTGCCACTGAGGTTTTTCCTCAGCTTCTTACCAAAGCTTTTAAAAATAAAATCATATTCCCTGTGTTATAAGCCCTTGTTATGGACCAAAATGTGTCCTTCTAAAACTCATGTTGAAGTCCTAGGCTTTAGAATATGATTGTATTTGGATTCAAGGTCTTTAAAAGGTAAGTAAAGATAAAGTCATATAACTACCCACATAGTAGGCCTTAATCTAACATGACTAGTGTACTGATGAGATTAGGACCCAGATACGTGTACACACATCTGGAAGACGATGTGATGACATGAGAAAAAAAATGGTTATGTATAAACCAATGAGAAAGGTCTTGAAAGAAACCAGTCCTGATGGGCATGGTGGCACATGCCTGCAATCGTAGCGTGGAGGAAGCTGAGGCAGTAGGATTGCCATGAGTTGTAGGCCAGTTTGAGTTACACAGTGAGTTCAATGATAGTTTGAACTATCTAGCAAAACCCTGTCTAAAAAGTAAATAACTACTGGTACCTTGACCTCAGACATCTACTCTTCAGAATTGGAAGAAAATAAATTTCTGGAGCCGGGAATTTAGCTCAGTGGTTTTGGCGCCTGTCTTGCAAGCGCAAGGGCCCAGGTTCGATCCCTGGTAACCACATACCTATACTGGGTGTGGAGACTCACGCCCAGCAGCAACCAGTACCACATCCCACAGTGCCGGGTGTGGTGGCTCACGCCTGTAATCCCAGCACTTGGGAGGCAGAGGCAGGAGGATTGCTGTGATGTGAGTTTGAGGCTGAGCTTGGCCAGCCTGAACCACAAAGCAAGACTCTCAAAAAAAAAAAAATAAAAATTCTGGGCCGGGGATTTAGCTCAATGGTTCCGGCGCCTGTCTTGCAAGTGCAAGGGCCCGGGTT
>PVIR01031497.1:0-19383 GCA_004026965.1 Petromus typicus
AATCCTCCTGCCTCTGCCTCCCGAGTGCTGGGATTACAGGTGTGAGCCACCACGCCCGGCACTGTGGTATGTGGTACTGGTTGCTGCTGGGTGTGGGTCTCCACGCCCAGTATTGTTATGTGGTTACCGGGGAATCGAACCCGGGTCCTTGCGCTTGCGAGACAGGCGCCGGAACCACTGAGCTAACTCCCCGGCCCTTCACTGAGTGTTCTTAACCCAACTATTCACATATGGGAAAGATTACAAAATTGTTAATTGCTTAATAATAAAAATTTATAAGGTGATATTAAGAAGACTATCCACATGGACTCTCACAAAAAATTAATGCAAATCATGACACATGTAAAATGTAAAATTTCTTACTTGAGGAACAATGGGAACACCAAGGTAACTCCAATTTCGAATCATGTCACTTTCATTTTCTATCTTTACATTCTGAATCAATCTGTCCAAATTTTCTTCTGTGGTCCCTTAGATACATAAAAATATGAGCACACAATCACATAAATGCTATTGCAATAAATTCCAGGTTTTATGTAGTACTTATAAAGTTTTTAAAAGAGCAATCAATCCAATCATATCTCTCTACAGCTTTCTTTCAATTTCATATTTTTCCTCACACATACATTAGTTAACTTTAACTTTAGCCACTACTTTTAAGTTTTCAAGATACTCTTATTATCAGTAGTACATCAATTATTAAGAAGTGATTTTAGAATTACATATTTTAATGAATTTGTGAAAATCTCCATTACCATTAATACTGAAAATATAAAGCAGAATTGCTCTTATTTTATCACAATTATCATGATTTTTGTTGAGTAGAACTGGTAGGAGTACTCGCATAGCATCTTTCACCTTCTGACCTTCTGCATCAGTTCCAAGTGCCAGGTCCTTAATGAAAATAAAACAGTCAGTGGTCTAAAATCCACATTAATTTTTTTTTTTCTTTTAGCTAATTTGGGAACCTAGGGCCTGCACAATAAACTTCAACCCCAGAGCCTTTTTTATTTTGAAACAGAGTCTCGCTAAGTTACTAAGTTATCCATACCTGGACATATGATCCTCCTCCCTTTGCTTCCCAAAGTCCTAGGGTTACATACATGTGCTATGCCCCACTCTTAAAAATATTTATTATTAAATCATCAAATTTTAGTAGAACACTGATAACATTTCATAGGAAAATGTGGCCATCATTTGTAAACTATTCATTGTACAAAATGTAAAAGATCAAAAAAATCAATCAGAGAAGAAAATCATTCATTCTAAACATATGTCATCCAATATGGTGGCCACCAGCCACAGCCGAGGGGCAGTCGCTCTGAACTGCAATGTGCTATGTACACACACTACTGTATCTTGAATAGTTGGTATGAAAAAGTGTATAATATCTCTCTAGTAATGTTTATATTGATTACTTGTTGAAATAAGGTTTTGGATGTATCAAGTTAAGTCAAGCATACTATTAAAATGGTACTTTTTTCTTTTAACTTTGCACTAGAATGTAGCTTCTAGAACACATTTCCCTCCTTTCTGAGATAAAGTTTGTCAAACTGCACAGGCTGTCCTGGCACACTTGATCCTCTTACTTCAGCATGCCGAGCAGCTACAGGCCAACACCACTACCCTTGGCTTTACTGGAACATTCAGTGCATGTCACTTGTATCTGACAGTGTCAGAGAATCATGCTTTAATCAGTTGAGCCATTATATAAAAAGCTTCTTAAAACAAATAAAATGTCCCTCTCCAATGTTCTGCAGGATACTATGTTCAGTACTATACCTTCTGAATAAGTCCTGCCCACAAGGGTGACCCAAAATAAGACTCCAAAAACTTAAAACACAACATGCAGCCAAAAATGCTAATCACAGACGAGGAAGGACTGCTAATTAAGATACTACTCATGCATGCTTATCCTCAGCATTAACAAGAAACAAAAACCAAAACTGTGACCTTGTATAAGTTTATGATCTCACGTGTTTGTTATAGTAACAGAAAGGTGACTAAAACAGTGGACAATTGCGCATTAAATATGGCTTCTGTAGGTCCCCTTTCACGGGTCTGTGATTCCGTGAAAACCAACAGTGACAGAAAGCAAAAGTGTATATTTTAACTGACACAGTTCCTTTTGGAAATGTATTAGGAATGTAGATATTTCTGATATTGCACATACTTGTTCAGTTTTGCAGAGCTTTTCTATATTGAGCTTGAACTTATTCATACAATCTTCTGCCAAGTTAAGATGAACAACTTGCTGGAAAAAAAAGAAACTGATCATTTAAAGCATTTTAATCACTTTTTGTACAACCAGTAACATTAAATGTTTGAGAAAGGACAAAAGAAAAGTACAGGCTTAGGTAAAAGAAATAAACATGTAAGCAAGGAAACTAATTCAAGAAAGGAAGTGAGAATTAATAATAGTGATGGGGATAAAACAGCAAAACAAAAACTGAATTGCTAAATTTGTGCTGAGAATAATAAAGATGAGAAAATATAGTGAAATATTTTATTTGTATTGTTTATTCTTGGTTAGGTGCAATATTATAAAAATATATAAAGTTTATTCTGACAATGATTTGTAAAAAAAGGCTAGAACAGTGGAAAAAAAAGTTCACCTCACCATGCAGTTTAAATTAATATAAATAGTTTCAAGAAGCATGTAGAATAACAACCACGTCAGTCTAGTGTTAAATTTCCCTATGCGGCTGGTAAAAATGATTCTGTGCAGTTATACAAAACAGTGATCAAAGTTTAAACTGGAATTGAATAAACTAGAGGGTATATTTAGAGAAGTTACTGGGATGCTTAACTCTTTGGGATATTTCTCAGATACAAAGTTGAAGAGGACAATTAACAAGTATCCCATGAAGTGAGCTGTTCAACCTAACTACAGGATTGGGTAGACAAGTAAACTGAAGATCAGTCACACTCTGTACAACACTGCTTACCTTGGTAATCTGTTTACGGAAGTGGGGCATCTTTTTCATTAACTGCGTGAGAGCACTAAGTGATATCTAGGAAAAATAAGAAATGTTTTAAGCCAACTTATAATTCTATTACTTCTTAATTTTGTTATAATCTTTCAATCACAGAAATTTAAATATAATCAAATCTACTTAATTTATTAAACTTTTGGCAAAATTTTAAAAGAAAATACCAGGTTTCCAATATCAGTCATTTAAGATTTCTGTGCTTTACTTATATAAATTATATCTCAATATAAAAAAAATCCCAACAATACATTGATGAAATGTGTTTTTAAGAGATTAAATGGTCTTTCTAAAATAAACTTTAATGAAGCAAGACGGACAAAATGCTACTAATTTTTGAGAATGGGTACATGGGAGTGGAGCTTCTTTCCTTTACTTCCATGGATGTTAAGAATGTTTCCAAACTGGAAAGTCAAATATTATAAAAACTGGTGACAAAATTTAAAACTCACGTTTATATTACTGTGAAAACTAAGTAAGACTCTTACCTTTCCTTCTGTTGCTTTCTTTGTTGATGAAATTTCCTTCATAAGCTTTGGAATTTCTCTGTCAAATTGTGAAAGAATTCTTTAAGTATAATTCTTTAAAAAACCATTTTAAGGTTATAAAATATAACACTTAATAATTTAAAAACATCAAATAAAAATTAAAAAGGTTTCACATACTCTAACACAACTGCAATATGTCGATGTCGGATTCTGACCCACAGGTCATCATCTTCTTCAAGGATGGCCTCCTTTTCTTTTCCATCTGTTTTATACCTGCAAAGAGAGATGTGTAAAACTTTTGGATTTCTTCCCTCAAAAGTGGAAGAGACAATTTTTACAAGGAATAATTCTGAAAAAGAAAAGAATCCAGTTAATTCTGAAACAGTAAAGTAATTCAAACTGACCTAGGTCTTACCAGTATCTTTTTTCCCCATTATGTTAGGAGAGACTGAATAGTGCTCAAACATAGAAGAAGCAGCTATAAATCTACTGCAATAAACTGGATGAAAAATATCACTGACTTGGACTTGTTTGGACTGTTAGATTTTGAAAATATATCCATAAAGATGTATGGATGAATTCAATGCTTTTGGACTTAAATGGCTGTAAGTGTGTGTAAGAGAGGAGATGGCTGAAATTTTGGGGCTGAATCAACTGTAAGACTGGAGCTGCCATTTGCTAAGAAGGGGAAGAAAGTAATCGAAGCAGTGCAAAGGACACTGGGAGCTCGGATTTGGACATTCAAGTGTACAATGTTCTTCAGACATTCCAAATGGACATAACAAGTAAAGAGATATGAGTTTGAAGTTCAAGAATGTTCATAAAGTTGAGAGCCACATGCAGATGAGAATGGATGTGCTCCTCAGAATACATAAGTACACAGAAGGTCCAAACACTGAGCATGAAGGCTTAACACATTTCCTTCGGGTTATATTTTGTATGTCTCACTGCCAAGGGGCTCTTAATCATCAGGGGGACAGTCATGCCTGTTGCATCAATGATTCAGGCTGGTGGGAACGTGTTAAGGTGCAACCATTGACCTGCTTTTGGATTCAGCAACACAGAAGTAACTGAAATACTTTATTTTTAGTAATAAATCATCTCATATTAAAAACCTGAGAGCACAGGCAGCTTAGGGAACTTGTCCTCACATCTAGGTTTTATTTCTGGACCTCTTTCTCAAAGAAAGAAGTCTCTCACTCTTAATTAAACCTTGCTTTGCTTGCCAGCAAGTCTAGGGAGACATTTTTTAAATCCTAGATTAGAAATGTCTGAAAAGGACTGGGCATGGTGATGCACACCTATAATCCCAGCAATTGGGAGGCTGAGGCAGGACGATCATTGTGAGTATGAGGCCAGCCTGAACTGCACAGGGAGAGACCCATGTCTCTAAAAAACAAAACAAAAACAAAAAACAAAAAAGAAAGAAATATCTAAAATTTTTATCTATAGGCTAGAAAAAAATTCTTTACTATTCGTTAGTTTATTAATTTTTTTCTACATCTTGAGTAGTGTAGGTTTATAGACCTAAAGGAATAACAGAGATAAATAACACTATTCCTGGAAATTATAAATGCAACTTTTAAAATAACTTTTAGGTTAGAAAAATTGCTATACTGATGTATCTGTTAACTAACATGAGTACAAATAAAAACTCAGAAATCAGGATATAATCAGGGTGCAGATAAAAATACAACATACAAAATTAATCCAGTAATATTTAAGAAATAATGTTAAGGGCAGGGGATTTAGTTCAGTGGTTCCGGAACCTTCCTTGCAAGTGCAAAGGCCTGGATTTGATCCTGGTAACCACATACAACAATGCCAGGCGTGGAGACTCACACCCATCAGCAATCAGAACCACACACCACAGTGCTGGACATGGTGGCTCATGCCTGTAATCCCACCACTTGGGAGGCAGAAGCAGGAGGATTACTGTGAGTTCTATACTGAGCTCAGGGCAGCCTGAAATACAAAACTGAAACCCTGCCTCAAAAAAAAAAAAAAAAAAGTTAAGTATCATAGTTATCAAAACTATGTATCTCTTAGAACTACTAAATTAAGCATAATTAAACAAAATTTCAGGCCGGGGATTTAGCTCAGTGGTTCCGGTGCCTGTCTTGCAAGCACAAGGGCTCAGGTTCGATCCTCAGTAACCACATACAATACTGGGTGTGGAGACTCATGCCCAGCACCAATCAGAACCACACGCCACAGTGCCGGGTGTGGTGGCTCACGCCTGTAATCCCAGCACTTGGGAGGCAGAGGCAGGAGGATTGCTGTGATGTGAGTTTGAGGCTGAGCTCAGGGCCAGCCTGAACTACAAAGCAAGACCCTGTCTCAAAAAAAAAAATCAAATTAATTTTCGTTTTTACTACAGTATTCAACAATAAATCTTAGCTTTCTGAAAAATGCCAATTTGGATCTAGTGATCATGATATTAAAAAATTTGATTAATATATAAATATATATCCATAAATGATATACAAAGTAAAATGCTTCTTTTGTAGAAAAAGCTATTTAGCTTTTTATTTGACATCAGTTTTAAAGTAAATATGTTTATATCAAGATTAAGTCAGTAAGTACCAACATGGTAAAACTATGCCTATTATTTCTTAGTGTATAAGACAAGGGATCACACTCAGGACCCTGGTCCAGAGCTGTATCTCCAGGCCTTTTTTTATATTTGGAGACATTGTCTCACTAAGTCACCCAGATGCCCAGGCTGGGATTACACTTGCAATCCTCCAGCCTCAGCTTTCCTGACTGCTGAGATGATAAGCATGTCCTACTATAATGGGCTAAATAAACTAGCCTGTTTAATAATTATCCTATTTTGTTTTCTAGTATCATAATCTTATAAAATTGATTACACTGACAAGATACTTTTGAGTGTATGCTTCAGAATAACTGCAATTTAAGTGAAAAGTCCAAATTTTATGTATTTAAATGTTGCTTTGCTCTTAACTAACGAACAAGACAAACACATTCAAAAAGCCTTAGAGCACAGGTCGGTTTGAGTGTGCAATCTTCCTGCCTTAGCCACCTATAGTGCTAGGATTATAGGCATGCACCAGTCTGCCGGGCTCAACTATGTTTTGTTTTTTTTTGAGACAGGGTCTCACTTTGTAGTTAAGGCTGGCCCTGAGCTCAGCCTTGAACTCACAGCAATCCTCCTGCTTCTGCTTCCTGAGTGCTGGGATTATAGGCAAGAGCTAACACGCCTGGGTCTGTGGCATGTGGTACTGATTGCTGGTGGGTGTGAGTCTCTAACCCGCACTGTTGTATATGTGGTTACTGGGGACTGAACCAGGTCCTTGCGCTTGTAAGACAGGCGCCAGAACCACTGAGCTAAATCCCCAGCCCTCAACATATGTCTTAATAATTGCAGAAGAGAAAGATAAAACTTCTGAAAAATAAGGGAATGTGTCTTTTATATTTGTGGTTCCTATGTAAACATCAGATGCTCATGTATCAGCCCATTTGTGTCATCCCATTATATCTCCACTGTTATACTTGCTTGTATGTGTCATTCTCGATTGGCAGTAGATCATATGCCATGGCCTGAAAGGTCAGCTCATGTAGGACAGTAGATACAGGATCAAAGCCACGATCAATTATTAAGAGCTGGGACTGAGTTTTACCCTACAATAACAAGGAACAAAAATTATCATAATCAATTTCAATTTTTGTGTGAACACATTTTTGGTATGTTAGAAAAGCAGACTTTTCTTAAGTTCTTATCTTTTTTTCCACCCAAACTATATATGAAAAATTATATAATATTTAAGCTTATATATCTGATTCATGCATAAGGGCCATGCTAGTCTTTTCTGTGTCATTCCAATTTTAGTTTATATGCTGCTGAAGTGAGCTCTATGGTGTAATAGTACTTCAAGCTTAAGGGCCTCTTCCTCTAGAGTGCCTTCCAAACCCAGCTTATCTCCCACTGCACTCAATAGATTATTCTCCCTGCACTTACATAGCACTGCAAATGGTGACTTCTCTACTAAACTATTGTCTAGCTATGTAATATAGCTTTCCTTTCATTGTCTAGCTATGTAATATAGCTTCTCAGTCTTCTGGTATCACCTCTGCCAGTAACCTCAGGCTCTTTGTCCTCTACCCCACCTATACGCTGGTATTTCCTAGTCCAATCTCATTCTCCAATAGTTATCTTTATATTATCTTTATAAATGGTTATAAAATGGTAACAATAGCCATCGCTTATTAAACGCATATAAAGGTACTTACTACTTCATCTATAGTTATAGGCTGAAAAAAACTCAAGGTCATAGCTAGTATCAGCAGTAATTCCAACATTTATTAAATATTAACTCGGTGGAAAGGATAACTCTAAGAACTTTATAAATATTAACTCATTTAACCTAATTAATAACGTAAAATAGGTATTTTCTTATCCTTATTTTATGGAAAAGAAAATTCAGGTGCTCGCTTCAGCAGCACATATACTAACATTGGAAAAGAAAACTCAGGTGTAATTTATACAACTTGCCCAAATTAATGTAACTGTGAATTAAATAGTAGAGCTAAGAATGTGGACATGAATGCTTAGATCTTGCCTCTAGACCACACTGTCTACGAAAGTTTTCACTACCGTCTATGTTGATGATTCTCAAATCAGTATTGGAGGTTTATGTTAGTGCTTTCCACATCGGCATTAGAAAAGGAATATAAAGAAACAATACAGACTCTATGTATAGTCACTATGTAACTTCTGTATATTACCTTTACTAGGCTATTTTCATCAATCTTGTAGTAGTCTTCAAGCTTCTTTTCAACCAGCTGTGCAAGCTTACTGGCATTATCTAGAGGCTTACTAAAAATGGGAAAATATATTTAAACATTTATCTTTCTTTCGAGATCATAACGTTGAATTCTGAAATTAAACCATACAACTTATTTACAAAGTGAAAAAAATTTTTTAGATTTTTAATTTTTATTAGTACATTTTGGCAATGCATAATGATTACATGGGGGAATAGGTACATGAATATGTCTGATCTGAATTTTTTTTTTTTTGGGTGGTACCAGAACTTGGGTCCCTTGTGCTTCCAAGGTAGGTGCAGTACCACTTGAGCTAAATCCCCAGCCCCCCATCTGAATTCTTTTTTTTTTAAGGTTTTTTGAGACAGGGTCTCACTTTGTGATTTAGGCTGGCCCTGAGCTCAGCCTCCAACTCACATCACAGCAATCCTCCTGCCTCTGCCTCCTGAGTGCTAGGATTACAGGTGTGAGCCAGCCCGGCACTGTGGTATGTGGTACTGATTGCTGCTGGGTGTGAGTCTCCACACCCAGTATGGTATGTGGTTACCAGGGAATCGAACCCAGGTCCTTGTGCTTGCAAGACAGGCACTGGAACCACTGAGCTAAATCCCCGGCCCCCCCATCTGAATTCTTTATTCCTCTCTTTCCCTCACTCACCTTCATCTTGGTTCCTTTCCCTTTTCCAGAGACCTATCTTTCTATTACCATTGTATATCTTTTATTTCACTATTTATACTTAGGGCTTCTCATATAAGAGAAAGCATGTGATATTTAAGCTTGTGTACATGACTTATTTCACTTTAACATTGTGGTCACAAGGTACATATATTTTCTTACAAATCAAATTTATCTCCTTTAATGGCAGAGTAGTATCCCACTGTGTATAAAAACAACATTTGCTTTATGCATCCAACTGTTGATGGATATACAGGCTGCTTCCAAGATTTACCTATTCTGAGTTATGCTGCTATAAATAAGGGTATGCACGTCTCAATGTAATATGTTGTTATAACTCTTTTTTGGCCTATACCTTTTCTTTTATTTTTATTATTAGCTCATGTTTGCAGTAGATAATGATTATTTTCCTTACGGGGAGTTGGCACATGTATATAACATGTTTCAATTCTTTTTAAATTCCCTTTCCGTTCCCTCTCCTCCCTCCAGCTCCTGGTTTCCCTCCCATATAAGAAAGATGTATCTTCCTACTTCCTATTTTCTGTCTTCTATTTGGCTCTTTATTTATTATTTTGGGTTTTTCACATAAGAGAAACCATGTGATATTTAAGCTTATGTGTCTGACGTACTTCACTTAAAATATGGTTTCAGATGCATTTATTTTCCTCAAAATGACTGGAGTTTATTCTTTACGCCAGAGTAGTACCCCATTGTGTATAAATACCATATTTTGCTTATCTGTTTATCTGCTGATGGACATACAGCCTGCTTCCAAAATTTAACTATTATTAATTGTGCTGCTACAAATATGGGTATACATGTATCACTGTAGTATGATGTCTCTAACTCCTTCAGGAAGTTACTGAGAAGGGGAATAGTTGGGTCAAATGGAATTTCTGGAAAGTTTTAGTTTACTGAGGAATCTCTATACCAATTTCCATAGTGATAACAACGTATGTTTTCCTACAGCCTCATCAGCATGTTATTTAATTTCTTGATGGTGCCCATTCTTTCTGGGGTGAGATGAAACCTTAGTGTTCAAGTTGCTGATGAGATGCTTTGAAGGTTCTATCTCTTTTTTACCCTGGTAGGGTTGAGTGGGTATTTACTTTGTAAGAAAGTAGTAAGCCATATACTATAATTAGTGAACTTTACAGTAAACTTCATTTTCAAAAAGTAGCAAATAAATAAAGGAATATAGTATGAAATGAAAGTATATTGCTTTAAAAAAATAATAAAATTTATCAGCTGGGTGTGGTGGTGCATACCTGTAATCCCAGCACTTGAGAAGGTGAGGCAGGAAGATTGTCAAGAGTTTGAGGCCAGCCTGAGCAACACAGGTAGTTCAAGGCCAGCCTAAACTACATAGCAAGACCCTGTCTCAAAAAATAAAAAGAATGGCTTCTAGACAGTAGATTCTGTAACAAGTATCCAGATAATTTAAATTTAGTGGAAATAAGAAAAAAAACTACATCTGTAAATGATACCACATTTAAGATCTGAAATTCAGTAACAGAAGCATTAATCTGAAATTTAAGCCTTAAATTTAAAATCTACTATAGAGAGCAATGTACAAGGAAAGGATATTTTGCAAACCTATAAAAAAAAAGTTATTACCTGCCTGTAGACTAGAGGGGCTACTGTCTTACCTTTTATATCTTATTCCAGGATTTTCATCCAAAGTAGCACATACTGTAACTATCTGCTCAGCCATTGCTTCCATGATGGCATCTTTTCCACTGGCGTTGCCAGAGACTGGACTATAGCAGTAATAGAAGGCATCTGGTACATTAAGAGTATATACCTAAGTTATGCCAAAAAAGTCACTGTCAATATAGAGAAGTGATTTTAAAAATACACCTAGTAATATACAGCTATGATATGAGACATTAAAGAAAAAGTACTTGCCCTAACCATGTTTTTCCTGAAACAACTGTCTTTACCTTATGCAAATCTTTTTCTCTGCCATCTTGACTTCATCCTTAATTTCTTTTCTCACCCTCCTTTCCTGTTTAGTCTATCTCTCTCCTTCAATTCTTGATTCAGATTCAGTACAGACTGTACTGTTTGTTTTTCACTACCTGTGCAACAGATGAAGGAATCTGAGGTAGTCAAACTAAAATAAAAATCTAGCACTTGGCAGAAATACAACAAACCCAAAAGTGGTTTAGATCATTAAAGGAAAACCTAGATGTTTATCACAGTTGATAAATATTTTAAATTCTTTAGACTAGATACTTCATATCCTTAAAGATATACTTCTCAAAATGATCCATCATTGTAGCAGACACAAGTCTGAACCACAAACAAAATGAAGACTACTACCACACATCCACTCAGTAAAAACATTTACTTATGTGCAATAAACAGGGCTAGAGGGTTTTATTACTGTGTTATCTGTTTATTACTGTGTTATACTGTGTTATCTGTTTTTATTACTGTGTTATACAAAAGATACAGCTCACTAACTAGTGTTAAATGTTCCCTATTAAACTAAGTTTGAGTTCCAAAAGGAATAGCAATTCCTCTTAAGCTAGTATAAAAGAAGGCAAGTAGGCCAAGGATTTAGCTCAGTGGCTCCACACTGGCCTTGTAAGCATGAGGTTGTGAGCTCAATCCTTGGTATCTCACACACACACACACACACACACACACACACACACACACACACACAGTAAGCAAGTGATAAATGTCACAATGAGTAATGTCACAATGAATAAACTTCTTTGCATTTCCTTTCACACAAATTCACTCATTTCTCTGCACATATCTATCATCAACAGCAACAGCAGCCTGAACACAGACCCAAGATTAGCTTCAGCCAATTCACTTATCTCTGTGTTGTTCAAAGGCGAAGTCGCTGTATTAATTCCCAAGGAGCAACCTACATCTGACTTTCTCATGATAGTGTATTATCTCACTGCAGTAAAAATATTATTTATTCTAATATATTTACTATTCCTCCTTACAAGGCTTCTCCCTATGGTCCTATATACCTCTCATCCACATTAGTAGGTCACTGAAATATGAGTAAAAGAGACATGTGTCATAATACACAAGAACACTTACTTAGCATGTTCAGGGCCTGGGTTTGATCCCCAGACTCCTGTTACGGCTTATGCCTAGATATCCCCCAAAACTTCATATGCTCACAGATGGGGCTTTGTGGAGGTGGCTGATCTGGGGTGTGTGATGCTGAGATTAAGCAGGTGACTCTGGGATAGATTCACAGTGCGATGTTAAGATTAAGGGTACGAGTCAGTGGGTAGTAGGCTTGATAAAATATGAGACAGACAGAGGGCTGTTGCTTATCCCTTAACTGCTTGCTGTCCTCTGTCATCTGCCTTCTATGAACAATTTCTCCTCTGTGATACCCTCTGCTATGCTATCTTGCCTTGGAGCCAGCCAACTATGGTCCTGTAAGACAAATAAGCCGTTCCTACTCTAACTTTGGGTGCTGGGTATTTTGTCTCAGTAATGAAAAAAGTATCCAAGACAACTCCATACTGCTAACAAAAAGAGTAACCACCACTACTACAACAAAACCACTGCATGGCTCCAACATTTTCTCTTTACCCTCTGCTGTGTCACAGACTACCTCTTCAGCTTCAGTTCCAGAATGCAGACAAATGTATATCCAAAAAACCCCACAACAGATAATAAATGAATAGGAAATACAAACATTTATTATTATAATATTGAGCTGTGGCTGTTCAAAGAAGTTTAAATTAATCTAAGGCATCGAACACTCCGATGCATTCTATACTAGCACTATTTCCCCTTTCCTCCCCTCTTCTTCCTCTCCACCACTATAAAAGTTCCTGTAGATTTCTACCCTATTTCTCCATCTTTATGACCCACAATTAGCTCCTTAAGCACAGACTGTCCCCCCTACTCTTCATGCTAATCTATAGCTAGCTCCACTCTCTCTCTACTTAAGATTCCTTTCAGTATGCCTTTGTATTCCTGAATGTTTTCCACGTACTTGCCTTAATGTACATGTGATAACATGACTTATCTTAAACTCTCTCAGAGAGAAATTCCTGTAATCTCACAAGAAATGAATCAACCTGCTTCTCTATCTTTAACTTCTGAATATACTAAATGTTCAATTTTGCTTCTTTGAAACAATAGCATCTGACTACCAATCTCTCCACAGTGATTTCTTGATTTTTACAACTCTCATTTTCCTTTAAGACTTTAGGACCGGCCCCATAGTGTTTTTTTAATACCAGTTCTTTTTTTTTTTTTTGCCATTATTCTTACCTGGACTTCAAGCCTCCTATTATACATTCCCAACCTACCCACTGTGGGCTTTATCTATCACTGTCATGCTTTGTAACTCACATTCCTTCTGCTCTCCTCTATTTTTGTTTCTGTATCTTTGCATTTAAATTCTCATTGCTTAGAATGGTCTTGCCTTCTTTATTACTACCTTCTGAAACTCTATCCATTCTTCAAATGTTTTCTCAGCTCCTTGTAAGAATTAATCTTTTTTGGAAGACTCTGTGATGCTTCTTCAACAACAACAAAAAAAGCTCTTTAATTTTCATTAACTGTACTCCAATTCACTGGAGGACTAGACATATTATGCATAGCTATAAGGCTTTACTTCCCACTGCGCATGGTGGCACATGCCTGTAACCCCAGCACTCAGGAGATGCAGGAGACTTGCTGTGAGTTCGAGGCCAGCCTGGGCTACATAGAGAGTTCAGGGTCAGCCTGAACTACAAAGCAAGATCCTGTCTTAAAAAGCTGGGAAAAAAAAAAAAAAAACAGAGAGACTACATTTCCCAGTTTCCCATGCGCTTAAGTGTAGTTAAATGACTAAATCTTAGCTAATAAAATATATATAAAAATTCTTCATTCTTTCACTACTTCATCTTGGTATTTCAAGTGAGAGTAAATAGTATATGATTTTCTATGTGTGTGTGGGTATATATATAATATATTCTACATATTCTGTAGTATAATAGCTTAATAATTCTATAGTCATCTTGGATCATGAGGGCCATACATGGAGACCAGGCTCCTGACAATTCTGGAGAGCCAGCATGTATGTGTTACACAGTCTAGTTTCTTTATATTAGCAAGAAATAAATTTACATTATATATATACATTTTTTTTTAAGTTTTTTTTTTTTTTGAGAGAAGGTCTTGCTTTGTAGTTCAGGCTAGTCCTGAACTCAGCCTCAAACTCAGTAATCCTCCTGTCTCTGCATCCTCAGTGCTAGGATTATAGGCATGAGCCACCACACCGGGCATTGCTGTATGTGGTTACTGGGACTGAACTCTGGACTTTGTGCTTGCAAGGCAGGCACCAGAACCACTGAGCTAAATCCTTGGCCCAATTTTTATATTTTTAAGCCATCGAAAATTTGCATTTTTCTGTTGTACAAAGATGAACCTAACTGTAATTAATACTGTTCTTCAAGAGGTATAAGTGCATGGTATCTCTTATAGTATTCAAATGAGGATAACGCATCATTAAAGTAGACTACTTTGAATCTAGCAATGTCCACTGAATATGGTCTTGCTAAAAATACTCATTTAGGCTTCTGTTGAGAGTTCAAGGTAGTACTTCTTTAATGTGTTCACTTGCAAACAAAAATCCAACATATTCTCACTATAATTTTTAAAGTAAACTTTCATAGAATTTATCAAGGAAATAAAGAGAAAAAAACTTAGGGAAAAAAACATAGACAAATAGGACCTTAAGTGTTCACAATGCTTTATAAATTGGTAAGTGAAAATTTTCACAGATTTCTCCATGTAGAGTACTCAAAAAGATGTCACTCATCATGTTAGTCAGATATCTACGCAAGTGCTCCTAATTACAGCAATTACATAATTTCATTGAATTCTGAAACTGAAACTATATTTACTTGCTGGGAAGCAAGATGTTTTGAAAATGTAACATTTATCATACTTCTTTTTATCCCATATGATTTCAGGAAGCTGATTTTTACTCTATACAAATATATCATATTAAAAGAATAAATCTAAAGATAACTTTTGGGAAACAGTTTAAACAGTTACCTCAAATTTAACAATCTAGATGGATTATATTTTTTTTTCCAAAAACATAAAAAAGAAACCCTTATATAGGGATTATCTCCAAAATATTAAACTGATGAACAGAGATACTACACTTTATTTTAGACAAAAGGCTGAGAGGCGATCATCCCCCAAATATTGACCTCACAGTTCCAATCAATGCTCAGATATTGCACAACAAATTTGAACAGCTCAATAGTTGTGTGATTTGGGATAAATTACCTAATGTCTGTCATTTCCAATCTTTAAAACAGACACGGAGGAGCTATTTACAGGGCTCTGAGAAGCGCTAACGTGCCATATTTATCTGAAGAACCCAAGTCAGTGTCTAACAGTTTAATCATAGTGATTACTGTTACCATCAGTTATTTCAAGGACAAAACAAGAGAGTCCTTCAACTTATAGATTAAAATAATTCTTATAATATTAAAAGATTTTTAAAGAGCATAATTTTAATATTTTAAATGGTAACAAAAACTAGATAAAATTATGTTTAACACCATCTAACAAAGATTAATATTCAAAAATCCCTTGGTTTCATTATCCAGTGGTGCTATAATTTCATGTATACAGGACTTGATTGCACATAGGAAATGTACGCCCATTCTTTTTATTCCAGTATTTTGCTTAGGCTTCTCCCTTCATCATGGAGAATGTTTATTTGTGGATTAGATATAAAATCTACTAAATATATACAAAGCAATTTATGACATACCTCATATAAGTACTTAAAACCAAATCTGAAAATCCACTATAAACTAAAACTAAAAATAAAAATAGAGTGTACCTGAGATTCATGTGGAAGAAAGGAAATATTAATTTCTTTACATCTTCTTACTGACTTGGAGCAGGATGCCTTAATTTTGTTAAAGAGACTATCAGGACAAACTAGGAGAGAAAAAAGACATGTAATTCCATGTAAATCTCCTCACATTCAAGAATATTTTAAATGTATAATTATGGCTTTTAGTAAGTAGTTTACAATGAAGCCAGAGATAAATAGATATTGGTCTTTGAGTTATAGACTGATATCTTCAAGTCAAGAGCTATAGTAAAAATTTCATGTTCCCCATTCACATCCACCGTAATCTCAAGTATGTTGTCCTTAAAGATCTCCTAACCCAGCAAACTAAAATTGTTAGACAGGAAATCATGTGCAAATTCCATATTTAATAAACTGTAGCACTTTCAGAATTTCTTCAAAATCTATACTACATTTCCCGATCTGTCACGAATCTACCATTTCATACCACCTGTTAATTATTTCTTGAATAATAGAATCTTTTCCAGTATTAGAGAAAATTCTGACTCTAAATCTGTAGATTATAGAACTTAGGAGCCCAGGCTTTCTCCTCTTTCACCTATGTGTTTAGAATATCAACTATTAACTGTTAAGGTTGACAAGGAATCATCCACTGGCTCTAGATGTCTTTTAATATGATGTTCTTCAGCCTCAAGATTCTTTAAATTACAAGAGGCTTCATATTCATTACTTTTTATCAGTTTCATAAAATTCTATATAATGTTAACTTAAATGCCAAATACTTATGGTATGACCTTTTTTTTAAAAAATGCAGACTACTATTAGGTATGAGATAAATAAACAAGGAAAATAGTATAGTAGAGTAGGGAACTTAATATCAGAGAACAAGACTTAACTTAGATAAATAGTATTTTATTTTGAAATATAATTATATTAGGCCTTAAAACATAAACAGAATTGTATATCTGGACATCTCTGTGCTTCTTTAGGTTAGCTGGTTTCTCTCTTATACTGCATATTCTAAGAAATATGATAGATTTTCTTCCTTAATATTTGCCAAATAGATGGCTATTTTCTTCAGTACCTTCCAAAAAGCTCTTTTATTTTTATTTTTTTTCATTTTTTAGTTTTTTTGAGACAGGGTCTTGCTTTATATTTCAGGCTGGCCCTGAGCTCAGCCTTAAACTCACATCATAGCAATCCTCCTGCCTCTGCCTCCTGAGTGCTGGGATTACAGGCATGAGCTACCTAGGCTGGCACTGCGGTATGTAGTACTGATTGCTGGTGTGCATGAGTCTCCATGCCCAGTATAGTTGTATGTGGTTACCAGAGAATGAACCTAGGCCCTTGCACTTGCAAAACAGGTGCCAGAACCACTGAGCTAAATCTCCAGCCCCAAAGCTCCATTTTTATACTTTTATTGAATCTTTAATTGAAAGGTTGATTAAAAATAATTCTTCTTATTGCTGTGATGTGAGTATGAGGCTGAGCTCAGGGCCAGCCTGAACTACAAAGTGAGACCATGTCTCAAGAAAAAAAACAAAAAACAAAAAACCAAATTCCTCTTGTCACTAGCTTGGAACTTAAGAGTTAGCCCTCTATCAAACGACACATATTAGAAGTTACTGTCTTTTGAAATTAACTGAGACAGGTTTCCATAACATGAATTACAATAAATATAAAATCACTAATACTCAATATTACAATGAAAAACAGATACTTCAAAGTTAACAGGATTTTAAATAATGAAGCAATAACTTTTACAAAGAAACTTACAGTCAGTGAAGTATATATATGCAGCTTTGTATTTGTTCTCTGATTTACTTCCAAAATCTCTCAGGAAACAATCTACAGACTTAAAAAAGGTTAGATGTTAATACAATTTTTAAAAACACTAATTGAAATGAGATAGCTTTTGAAATAATTAAAATTATTTTATTGTAATGATAAAATAAAACTGTATCAGCTACAAGTTTAATTTATAAATAATTTTTAAAAGTGCCAAGATACTGAAAGAATCACCTACATAAAGAATGAACCACCAAGAGTTACAACTGAAGTGTTAAAGAGAATGACTGTGAGCTAGGGGCTAAAATTGTCAAGGGATCAGCGTAAAAGACCCAAAGCTGGCTGGGTGACTTTGAGGAGGACCAGCAGGTAATACGGTGCAGGTAAGTGCATGCTTCAACATGGTAGTTTCAAAAAGAATCACCTAGATGGAAAAATAGAGGACAATGAATTTAATCATTATCTCTCTTCCTCTGTTCCTTTCTTCTACTTCTGGAAATTCCACAACCGTAATTCCGTTAGATCACATGGCTCTATCTTGCCAGTTTCTTATTGTTTTTTCAAGATTTCTATGATTTTCCTTCTTTTTCTTTTTACTTTGAGAAATATTCCATTTTAATTTCCTGGTACACTAATTCAAATTTAAATAGTAATTAGCATCTCCTGCACTTAAGAAATCACACTTTGTGCTTTAAAAACTGCTTTCGGTGCCACACTAGACTCCACGTGGACTATTTTTCTGTGCAGGTTGGTCTTCTCTTTGAGTTGTTCTATTTTGCTAGCTATGTGTTTTCTTCATTTAACTGAACTTCCTCTCTCTGACAGCAGGACCTATTTAGCTGTGTGGTTGCTTTTCTTCACCAACACACTTGAGGCTTAGGCTCTGATGTTGTAATATCTGAAACAGGCAGTTCCACAAGAGGTTTCTCTTTCTGAGGGCAAAACCACCCAAGCAAAGTAAACAAACCACCAGGGGCTTTTTGAGACATCAGTTGATCTTTCCCTCAGAGTTCACAGATTTCTTAAAGCAAACATTTCCTGAAAGCTGTTGCTTTATGATTCTTGTCTGGGAGCTCAAATGCTGCTCTCCAGGTGCTCTCCCTGCCCAGGATACAAATCTCACATCATGCTTCTTCCCAGTGCTCCTGAGGACCCCAAAGCCTCACCTACACACAGGGGCCCAAAGGATCAGCCGGCAACTGGTTCAGGACAGGAAGAGAAGGTGGACTGGACTATCTTCATAAGGGAGTCACATTTAGTCACATTTTCTCTGAAAATTTGCTCCTTTACTGAATATACAATCTTGTAATTTTGCTTTTAGATATGGGAATATCTATAGATACTTGTACATATGGCACTTTCTGCTCCATTACCCACTGATAACAAAAATAACTAAAATGAGCTATATATGTGCATATATATAAAATTCATATGCCAATTTGCTAAGTGAAGAATGATGTTTTATCTCTTGTATTTTTTCCAACCATGTATTTTCTCTTATGAAATTCTATCATGGGTAAGTTATAAAATGCCATTAAAAGTCACTCTTTGCAGGGCCGGGGAGTTAGCTCAGTGGTTCCGGCGCCTGTCTTGCAAGCGCAAGGACCCGGGTTTGATTCCCCGGTAACCACATACCTATACTGGGTGTGGAGACCCACACCCAGCAGCAACCAGTACCACATACTACAGTGCCGGGCGTGGTGGCTCACGCCTGTAATCCCAGCACTCGGGAGGCAGAGGCAGGAGGATTGTGATGTGAGTTTGAGGCTGAGCTCAGGGCCAGCCTGAACCACAAAGCGAGACCCTGTCTCAAAAAACCTAAAAAAAAAAAAAA